>CAMOHE010041900.1:0-20990 GCA_946598075.1 Artocarpus hirsutus
TTGTGAAAATGTAGATGGGATCGACGATGAAAAAGACGATATTCGACGAACAAACATCCAAGGCATTGAAGAAGTGGCACAAAAATGCAGTGAAGAAGAAGGATGAGAAGATCACGACGAGAACATTGGGAGGAAGTCCTGGGGAGTCGCCGACGCATTCCCCAACACATCCACATGGACGATCGCAGCCTCCGGCAGCCAACATAATGGCTAGTGTGGATGTTGAACTTCATTCCCCTAATTCGAATCACAATTACGGCCAACCTGATCTCCTTTAGATTACAAACTCTGCTGATTTCATGTTAGAAAAATTACACTAAAATTGCTGTTGTAACTTTTTTTTTTTTTAATCTTTCAATCAAATTTTGGTGAAGTTTCTGCTATGTTAATCTTAGCTAGACGATTATGCCTTTGACAATATCCGGGTTTTGCAAACTAGTTGTACATTTCGCATATGTATTATATAGTTTTTTTTGGGCACTAATACAGCTACACATTTTTCTTTTCTTTTTAACGGGATTATAAGGTTTATATAGACCACATCAAATTTTCATTTCTTGAGATGAAATCTTAGGGGAATTGTACATGAACCAAAGAAAATTCTTTTTGTGTCTCTTTTATTTATTAAGGACCACCAGTGACAGTAGCTATAAAAAATTAGCGTTCGGTAAAGAAAAATGTTAGTTGTTACTATTAATGATGGAATCATCACATATATATTACTGCATCGTAGCTACTATATAGTAACATGGAATTGGCATTTCTATTTTGCCTCCGTACATATGCATATAGAGATGCGTCACCAAAAATAATGAATAACAGAGCCTCCGAAATGCCAAAAATCACCTGTGGATGCGCGTCATGCTTGGGATTGGCTTGTAATTTCGGAGACGAAGATGGACATGATCGTAATTTCACGAAGGGAAATGGATAAGAGAAACGGCTACAAAAAAGTATCGGCTTGTTAATAATCCAAGTCGCAACGGCCATGGCCTCAATAAGGTTGTTGAACCAATGGAGCGTTAAATGTGGTGGCGGTGATATTGAAGTCTCTTGTACTTCAAAATCCCAAACTCAGCAATCCATTATCTCGAGAAGATGTGTGATTCTGATATCTTCATCTGCATTGCTGCCTTTCAGCCCTTTCTCATTGTGTCCAGTTCCACCATCTGAGGCTAGAGAGAGACGCAACAAGAAGACCATCCCCCTTGAAGATTACCTTACTACCCGTTTGTTACTCTCCCTCTCCCTCTCTCTCTCTCTCTCTCTCTCTCCCTGCTATTATTGCAATCATAGATCATCATTTTAAGTTGGCTACTTTAATTTTAACCTTCAGTAAAATTAGTGGATTCTTTGCTGTGCAAGTTATAAAGCCGTAGTTTGGTTTTAGTCACAATATATCTGGTTATGATTCTTGCGTTTAATTGCTTTTTTCCTTGCGTGTTTCCAAATTTGTTGTTGTATTTCCTCTTCTCGTCTGTTTTTCCCTTTTTCCCTTTTGTTTTCATGGAGCTTAGAAAAACAACAAAATCAGGTATAAGAGGCCACACCTCAATAACTTATAAGTGATGCTTAATTTCCTCCAAAGACATTTAATTTCTTTCGTAGGAATTTTGACTTTCTTATCCAAACTAATTCCATTGAAACTTAATTCTTGATAGTTTAGTGAATATTTTGTTGGAATTATAGAACTCAATTCCACTGGAACTTAATTCCTTCGTTCTTATTATTTCAAAACACATTCTTTTAGAAATCAACTTTAAGAATATGGTAAAACATTCCAAAAAGTGATTTGACATAAAAAAAAATCCAACCACATATTTTAATTTAAGTAGCACAGTAATACTAAACTGACCCAGATCCTGGTATCCAGCTAATGCCACAAAAGTTGCAGAATTTTATGTATCTGATGCAGGATTCTGGGCAGTGTTTGTAAGTATTTAGTGAAAATATGGTAGGCAATATAACATTTTCAGAGCTAGCCTCCAAAATTTAACATAATACTTGAGGAACATAATTGCATTCATCAATGTGTGGGCTGTGATAATGATATGGTGTTTGGCACGTTTGATTTGAACTAAAAACAGTATAAAACTTTCACATGTTATAGTGTAAAGCTCATTTACTACAGTGCAATGTACCAAACACCCTTTGAATTGTGGTACGGATTGCTATTCTGTTCTTCTTTAGATTTTGAGTCTAAAACTAAAAATTTATTTATTTATTTATTTTCGTGAAAACAGCAAACGGCCTGAAATATTTCGATGTGGTTGAGGGAAAGGGTCCAGTAGCTGAAAAAGGATCAACTGTTCAGGTATATATATATATATATTTTAATGTATGATTGTGGAAATGGTTTTTATGGCCATGTACTTACATCCGCGCGTATTGGGGATTAATAATATTTGAAACTGACAGGTGCACTTTGACTGCGTTTATCGTGGGATCACAGCAGTCTCAAGTAGAGAATCCAAGCTCTTAGCTGGAAACCGTATCATTGCCCAGGTTCTCATCTCTTTCCTCAGGATGTTTTCTAGTAGGGAAAAAAACCAAAAATAAAAATGGGGCTGCATAGCATAGTTTTAGACCGTCAAAGTTTGATCAAGTTCCGTTAAACTCAAAGGCGGAAGGAATCCCACAAGTTCTCAAGGACATGAGTTAAACTTGAAATTGAACTAAAGCAAGAGTGCAATAATAAACATTACAGAACACATTGGTTCGACTATATCCATGACTAAATGCTTCTTTTTTCATGGTTTTGAGTAGCCGTACGAGTTCAAAGTTGGAGATCCTCCTGGCAAAGAAAGGAAGCGAGAGTTTGTTGATAATCCAAATGGTCTATTTTCTGCACAGGCTGCACCAAAACCGCCACCAGCATTGTACTCCATTACTGAAGGCATGAAAGTTGGGGGGAAGGTTGTTACTCTCCTCTTTGTGTGGTTTTTCAAGTACTGCTATTCTCGGATTGAAAACAGTCTCTTGACATTGAATTTACACTCTGTTTTGGAAACGCCCATTACTAGTTCCTCCCAAGTCACACCTTTTAGTTGTTTGTTGATATCTTCTCGCAGAGAACAGTGATTGTCCCTCCGGAGCTCGGGTATGGCAAAAAGGGAAGTAACGAGATCCCAGTGAGCTCTTTAAAGCCCCCTCTTCAATCTAAGAACAATGACAATATTTGATCTTTGCTTCTCTACCTAACCACGGTGTTTGTTTTTGGCAGCCTGGAGCAACATTTGACTTAAATATAGAGCTTCTACAAGTAAATTCTCCAGAATGAAAGTGACCTTGATTTTGCTCAAAGCTGTGGCATCCGACTATTGCATTGAGACCTTTTCCCTTTGTTTCTCCTTTCAATTAGAGTTCATACTTACTTGAATTATTCCCTTTTTTTTTTTTTTTTTTTTTGTATGGATTGAATTTTTCTGTAGATACCTGAAGGTGGTGTCAACTGGAATAGCTGAAGTAATTTGTTAATTGCTATAGTGCAACAAGTTAATAAAGATGAGAATTATATTATCTAACTGTTATGAATTTCCCCTTTTCCTACAAAAACAATTTTCTGCATCGAAAACGACATACTGGACATACGTTCGGCCTTGAGAAGGAAGAATGCTTTCAAAGGCAAAAGGCTATGGATGGACACCATCTTGGATACGTGGATTCCATGGCTAGTCTGCCTCAATATCCTAGGGCTCTGCTCATCATTTAACAATCACATTAAAAAAAAAAAAAGGTATGGGGGGAAGAAACGCGACCAGACTTCCCAGGAAGACAAGGTCTTCTGGTAAAGTAACAAGTAGCCAACAAGAATCAAGTAAATCCTAAATGCTACTCAACCTTTATATCTGAATAAATTAACGATTTCAGAACTAACATGTTATCCGCGTTGTGTCAGTGGACAAAATTCATAAGTTCAAAACTTTAACGTAAGGAGAGACAATCCTGACATCTTTATTTTTTATATCTCGTTGATAAGGTCGAGAAGATCATCAACCTCCTGCCTCAAGGCATTGATTTTCTGCTGATGTTGGGCGACGCGATTCTCGATTTCCTTTCCACTGTATTTCTTCTCATAGCAGTCCACAACTGTGGAGTGTTTCGCTAGTAATCTATCCTGCAAATCTTTCTCCTTGACCACCAGGTCCTCGACCTGTAAAAAAAAAAAAAAAAGGGAAAGAAAAGAAACTATAGCAGTTGAGCATAGCATGTGGGGATCTAACCATATTGACAGTGTTATGGAATTCCAAAACGGCAAAACAATTTGTTCTCCAAATTTTTTGCTTAGTTACTTGCTATGAAATTATGAATTAGAGAGTAGAGACTCGCTATGACTCAAAAGAAAAAGAATAGTGTACAAGCAGGCAAACCTTGGGCAATATCTGAGCAGCTTGCTGTGATGATTGCAGGAATGCCAACAAAGGCTTCAGCCCTTTTGTAAGCTCTTTCAATGAAGCATCGGCAGCTTTACGAGCCAGTTTGCAGGATTGGACATCCCCTGTCCTAGAAAGATCACGCAGTGATGCTTCCAGTTTATCATGTATCACTAAGCATCGATTGATGATACTCTGGACCTGCTGAACTGCTGCTTGCACCTAGAACAATGCAAATTCCACTTAACAGGCATAATGTACTAATTTTAAATCATAATCACAGACTGGACAGAAAAACCATTCACCTCATCCCACTGCAGTTTTGCCAAATAAGAAGCAGAAGATTTGGAGATTGACATATCCGCATGCATGTACACAATACAGGCAACAAAAAGGAAGAAAAACCCAGAAATCAACATCAATGGTTCCCAAA
Organism: Artocarpus hirsutus; assembly: GCA_946598075.1. NCBI lineage: Eukaryota > Viridiplantae > Streptophyta > Magnoliopsida > Rosales > Moraceae > Artocarpus > Artocarpus hirsutus. The sequence continues at coordinate 4,807 of CAMOHE010041900.1, forward strand.
GCAGGGCGAGGTTGTTGAACTTGTAATAGACCTGCAAAATGGACGGTGATAGCACCAAAATGTGAACAAGGGACATCTTGTTTATTTTCGAATTTTATTTTGTTTTTGTTTCTTAACTTGAAAACCGCTGCCAAAATGTGAACAAGGGACAACTTTGTTTTCTTTTGAATTTTATTATTATTATTTTCTTTGGTTTCTTAACTTGAAAACCGCTGCATGTTACTGCTGCAATAGCCAAAATCTCATTAAAAAAAAAAAGAAAAGAAAAAACTAATCGTAATTTTATAAGATTGTATGAAGAACTGATTTTGCATGCCATCATAATAGCAAATTCCGACCATGCAAAATGGGCAATAGTCCAACCTGGAAATACTGATTATGTTCAGGCACAACATTGTTTTTTTCCAGTACAACCACAGGTCTACCAGCAACATCCAGGTGAGAGAGTTTGGTCTGCAGAAAATCATACCGATATTAAAATAACAAGGCCACTGCTAGATAAGAGAAGATAAAATGCCAGTTCTTTAATAGTAGGAAGAGGACAGAGGCAAAAGATGAATAAAAAAGACAATATACCTCATGCAACTGTTTTACAGGAAACGGTGTAGACACAGAGATATCACTAGAGCCCTCCGGCAAAACAACCTGTTTCACTCACCACATTACAGATATAGAGAATCAATAATTCAAATGCAATACCAAATTGCTGAGAAATTTAAATGTAAAGACCTATGCAACTACACACATGAACTGTCATCATTTCACTGACCTTCACAATGAGAGTGTCAATGACCACGCCATTAATGGGGCTACCAAAAGTGATGTTAAGGAAACGCTTCCCTTCCGATTGAAATAAGAAATCCCGAAGTGGCAAGCTATATCCAATGGTGAAAGAAGTTCTCCAACCACCAACCATTGGATACCTAGGCTCAATTTCCAGTTCTGTCTGAAATCATGGAAAATAAGCAAGCAAATAAGGACCAACATTGAAACAATAAATGTTAATATATACCATTTCATGTAAAGTAAAAGTACTTACCTTTTTAGAATCACCCCATAAATGGGATGTTGAAATGTTACCAATTTCATCCCTATAATACACAGAATGAGCTCGTGGCGGCAATCTTGCAACAAGACTCCTAAAAGCAGATGCACCCCTTACATGAGGTCTGGCTTGATAATCAAGCCTGCAAAAGAAATAAGGAAAAAACATTAGATTTAAGCCCCAAATCCAAACAACAGAGTTAGGAAATAAAAGAAACCACGTATTATCAGACCTGGAAAATTCCCCTTTGATTTGAGCACCTCCATGGTTAAGATTGTAATGCTCAGTTACCTGAACATTTCCCCAGTGGGAAATCTCTATCTCCCGAACCAGCTCTTGAGCAACAGCAAAGGGTTGCTTGCTCTCAAAATGAACAACAATAGGTGAGTACGAGAAGGGAGGTAGATTCTCGTAGGGACCATACTTGATCTCCGAACCATGAATCTTTGTATTCTCCAACTTTGTATAAGATTCAATCCTTGCATCAGGTAATTTAACACTGAGAGATTGGACCTTGACTGCATAAGGAGAGAGAAAGTACGCACTTTCCTGAAATACTAGAAGCTGTATATCAGCCTGAGTTATTTTCTCAGGAAACGGCCGCAAAGCATGGGTGAAGACAACCAAGACATCAAAAGTAAAGCTGTCCCCGTTGCCCAGTGCCTTTGGTAGAGACACCGAATAGAATGTCAAGGCCGGAGGCATGTCTTTAGGGTGGACAACCTCCGCCGGGAAACTACTGGATGAATGTTTTGACTTTCCTTTTCCTTCGTTAGGTGTCACAGTCAAATATGCCAAATGCTTAACTTGGTTATCAGGGAAGGCCAACAAAACCTCTGAAACCGAATTGGTTCCACCATTTTCTACCTGCAAACCCGCCACAAGTACTTTAAAAGTCAATACAAGTTCATATTTTGGACTTTAAAAAACCAATACAAGCTCATATTTTGGACCTTAAAAAAGAATAAATACAAGTTCATATTTTGGATTGTAAAAAAAACAAATTCAGGCTCGCATTTTGGACTTAAAAAATCAAACCAAGTTCATATTTTGGGCTTAAAAATCAAACTAAGTTCATATTCAGGACTTTAAAAATCAAACCAAAGTTCATATCTTGGACTTTAAGATATCAATACAAGTTCATGATTCAACGGAACATCATAAACACATCCAGAAAAGTCAACTTTGGACGAAACGGATAACAAAGTTGTGGTTTTGTCTAGGAGATTAATTAAAGAAAGATAAATTACGCACCTTAAGTGTGGAAGTGACACGAACAATTTGCGATCTCAAATCCACCTGTGATTCGAAATATGTATATCGAAACAAATTTAAATTATTAAAGAAACTAGATACATTCGAAAGCTAAATACAAGAATTCGATCGAAGGGAACGAAAGTGAGCAGATCTAAGGAGGAGATAGAGAAAGAAAGAGAGAGACTTACGCGCCGATCAACCTTGGAGAGGATCAGATCGGAAAGCACAGTTCCTGATAGAATCGTGAGTGTCAGCAGAAACAGATCGAAGCTCGATCCCATTCCCATTCCCATTCCGATTCCTCAAAACCCAAAATCTCTCTCTCTCCCTCTCTCTCTTTGTCTCTCTAACTTGAGTTCGTTCAACCAAAACCATGAACTTTTCCAGCTCCGAGAGGTTTATGGGGTCTGGTCTAAGTTTTCCAAAAAAGGCTCAAGAAACGACGTCGTCTGATGCACAACTGTCGTCCCAAATCCCGTAGCAGATAAATGATAGTGTGCACGTACACAATCGCACAAATTGGGAACCATAAAACGACATGTCGCATGTAGCAAGCAAAAAGCGACGCTGCGTTTATTAAAAACCATAAAACGACATGTCGCATGTAGCAAGCAAAAAGCGACGCTGCGTTTATTAAAAACCATAAAACGATACGTCATTTGTGAAACAAAAAGCGGAGCGCCGTTGTCGTTTATTGTAAAAGCAAACGACACGTGATTGGCATGCGGTGGGTGTCGTTTTTGGGATTTTGGGAACGTGGTTGAGAAAAGCAGAAAGAAGTAGATGACAAACGGCAGCTTCACTCCCCAGTCTTGTGTCCAAGAGAAGCCAAAGTGACGGACGGTCTTCTCTGCTTCTCCTTGATGGTTGAAAGTGGTGGGGATATCTAGGGTTTTCAAATAACAGGGCATTTTGATTTTGATTTAATGGAGACCTCTCTCAGATATGCCGGAGATTCCAAGGCTCTCAGGATTCATGCCAAGCAGAGCCTCCCTATTCTTGACTCCAACACTCGCTTACAGGTTTTTATTTTCTTCTTTTTCTCTTGTACCGAATTTTGTGCCCCTCAGTCGTCAAAGGCTTCTTCAATTACGCTTTCGTATTCTGCTAGGATTTGCTTTAGGTCCTTTTCATTTGCTTGAAATAAAGGATGCTGTGATAGTTTAATGCTCGTATAAGCTCCTTCCTATGGTGAATTTCTAGTTTTTTTAGTTGATGGATAATGGATTATTCTTTTTACGTCTCGGTAATTTTATTTTTATTTTTATTTTTTATTTTTGGGTATAGAGTGAAATTTGTTTGTCAGTTGTCAAAGTGCTCGTTCTATTAGATTGTTACGTACCAAGAGGTTACGCATAGACTAGTTAGTGGGTTTTACGAAGTCTGGGGGCCGCCCCTTCCCTTCCCTTCCCCTCGTGAGCCGGTTTTCAAGGGCGAGTTCTATCTGACGGGTTAAAAGAATCATAACAAACAGTCAACACTTCGATATTCTAATAGAATTTACTTAGGTTTGTGTTTGGTAGGAGGAAAAGAAAATACGAAGGAACGGTATATAATCTTCGCGAGGAAAATGAAGAGTAAAGGGAGGACACCTCTCATTGCATTTTATATGGATTCTCTTCTCCAATGCTATAAAGGATCCTTCACCCAATCTATTCTCTCCTCTAATTTCTCTTGCCAAACAACCATTAAGTCTTAAATCCACTTCTCCTACGCCCTATACCTCCTTCCACGTTCCCCCCTATCAAGCAAGGTTTTAATGTCATTTTCATTACGTTTCTCGATTGACAAGAGAAATTGGATGCTGTGAGGATTCAATGCTTGTGTAAAGCTCCTCTAGATGGGCTCTGATAAACTTGTTTTCATTCAGTGATTTACTACTTTACTTACATGCTTTATGGTGCCCCTTGAGAATTCTATAATTGGGTTTTCTAGAGATTGTTAAATTTTATATTTCCTCTCATTTCTTAACTCTTTTTCAATTCTCTAAAACTCTTCTTTCCCCTTTTATTTGTGAATCATGTACTAGTTCCATGGAGAGCTTGATACACGGGTTGGAAGTCCGAGTCATTTCAGTGCATTGTTTAGACGCTTCTATCCAGATGTATGCTCTTACTTTTGGTTCCCTAGTCTTTTAAGAGCTTCTTTATTTTATTATTATTATTATTTTTTTGAAAAATGCTATTATATCTTTTCTTTTTTATCTGTATAGTTCTTAGTAAAATTGTCAATTTTAGATCTCGGCTAGCCTAGGAGTTGGAGCACAATATGATAAGCGTGAGAAATTACGGTATATTATACGTGGGAAGAAGTCATTCCCTGTGACAACAAATGGCCAATTAAGCTTTAATATTAAGGGACGTTGTGACATTGAAAAAGAATTCAAAGAGGTTGGTATAATCCATGACCCCTGTAACACTGCTGCTTTTACAAACATGTATATAATTAGGACGTAATGACTATTTGATTTTCTAGTTTCAATGGTTCTAATATTGACAGAGGAGGTCAAGAGGAGCTGCTGAACTGTCTTGGGCCATTTTAAATTTTCAAAAGGAGCAAGATGTTCGGATCAAATTTGGCTATCAAGTGATTGAGCAGGTATGTACCATCACAATTTGTAAATTGAGCCTTACATGTTCATAAGCCTAGCTTTTTATTGAAGCTGTTCATAACTTCATAGCATCATTATAGTATATCTCTTTGATTCTGACACGTTGGAAAAAATTCTATTTTATTAAAAGACTAGTTTATCTTTTGTTTCCTTGTACTAAAAGGCTTGTATAATTATTAACAGGAGTGGAATGAATATAACTATGAGTATCTACCTTGTTTTTTTTGGTTATTAAGATTGCTTGCATTGACTTTCTGGTTTTCTGCTTCTCAATTTCAGGTTCCATATTTTCAAATAAGGGAAAACAATTGGACGTTCAATGTCGATGGTAATGGCAAATGGAATGTCAGATATGACTTGTGAGATGCGGAAGCTTTAAAATATTTTTGGAGGTGAGATGTAGTGCCACGAACACTATTATTTTGCATCCTGATTAATGATGGACTGCTACTGCCCAGAAACATATTGGGAAACGTTTTATTGTAACCGCCCCATACCTTATGGTTTTGTATTTTCATATTTAAACATTGTTTTTTTTTAAAAAAAAAAAAAAAATACGATGTTGGTGGTAGATTGCTCTCTTTTGACGGTTGTTGTCAACTTGAAAAAATGCTATTTTATTTTTTTCAGCGTTGTTTAAATAGATTGTTAAATCATGTTTTCTTTCTATTTGATGTGGGGTTTTCTATTGCTGTTAAAAATTATAAGAATCCTTTTATGTGATTCAATCAATTTTTCTGATATATTTTTCTGTACGTTTCTCATACCAAAATCACATCTTATAAAGACATGTAAGTAAACAAATCCAACATAATTAGAATTCTTGTGAAGAATGACAACCACAAGTAATAGAGTAATAAAATAGCAATGAGAGGGAATAAATTTGTTCTTTTGAAAATCACATCCATTGCCCTATTATATTGTGTTTTGATTATGATGGACTGTTTAACAATATTAAAAATGAAATGGAATCATTTATGCGGGTGGATGCCTTGTGGCAGCGCGCTAGCAGAGACTGGCGCAGCCACGCGAAATGGTGATTTTAAAATCCCCCGACTTCTAAAGTGTGCAGCTACAAGAATTAAAAGCACGTGGCTGCATGAATGTCCTAATCTCCATTGAGACCCAAATTTGGCCCCTCTTCCTTCACTCTCTCTTCACACGCTCTACTCTTCTCCCAAATCCCTCGCACACCTTCTCAAAAATCTGACCAACTTTTCTCAAATCCGACCTCAAAACCACTCAAATCTTCATTCCACCATATCCAATCAACTAGATTCCAGCACAATCTTCAAGCCTCCATCATCCTCTTGTCACCAAGGTTTTCTAGGGTAATCTTCAACACCATCTGTGGGGTCTTCAATTGTGTGAGATTGTCATCAATTCTTATTCAAGTAAGTGCATTTCAAGACTCTCCTCTCTAGTTGGTGTTGGTTGACAAGCTTTGTTGAAAAAGTTGGCTTAGTCGTGGTTTTTGTTGTGGATTGGATAGACTAATTGACAAGATTTATTGGGCTATTTGGATTGAGAATTGTATTTGCTAGTTGAATTGAGTTAAACATTGTGATTTGTGGCTTCTCGGGAGTTTTTGGAATTGTGTGGTAAGACATGTGGTTTGGTTAAATTCTCCATGCACCAACTGTTTTTGGAATTGTGTGGTAAGACATGTGGTTTGGTTAAATTCTCCATGCACCAACTGTTCGACAAAATTTCTGAGAGAAGCTGGGATTGGTTGGGGTTAGACTTCATCGGTGGTTTGAGTTGGTGTGAGCTTGTGGTTGAAATTCTTGAGTTGTGAGAGATATTTTGATTGTTGTCTTGGTGCAAGCTTGGATTAAGATTGAAGAAAATGGCATCTAGACAGAGAGCACCGTTGAAGCAAGCTAGGACTTCTTCCACGTCATCATATTACAATGCTAATTAATTGTGTCGACGAAGGCCCAAGCTCGTTATAAACGATCCATCAAGAAGAAAGTTCCACTTGCTGAGAGGGGTATAGAATTAGAGCCATCTATACATATTCCACGCCAACTATTCCAAATCGTCCGTTCAAGAAAATGGGGGAAATTTGTTCAGCTCCTAAAGGACACCATTATCCCCTTAGTGCGGGAATTTTATGCCAATGCTTCTGAGTATGTAGATTTTGTCACTGGGGGAGTGAAGTCAACTTTTCAAAAAGTTCAATAAACAATTTCTATGGCCTCTAAACTTGGGATAACGGTGACGGATATAGCCTTTTTGTGCAAGCGCCAATTTATGACGAGGTTATCTATACCATTTGCGTTTCTAGGACTCAATGGGGTATGAGAAAAGACCGCCGCTCCCATTTTGCCTACAATGCCTTGAAGGATGAAATGAAGTTTGGATACATTTCATTGTTGGCCAACTCTACCCCACATCATACGTCATTGAGGTAAGCGTCGATAGGGCATTGCTTGTACACTCAATAGTCCAAAACCTTACCATTGATGTGGGAGTATAATCTCTCAACTTATAGCTCTATCGGTGCATAATGAGGGGGGAGTCTCCTTTTCCCCTCATTGATCACCAAACTTTGTATGAGTGGTAATATCCGGTCAGGAGAGCAAGAAGAGCTTTTTTCCCCAACCCGTCCACTCACCAACAATGGCATTCTCTGCATCATACAAGGGCCTAGAAGACGGCGATCAGAAGTCGGTCCATTGTCGAGCTCTGCCCTTCTGGGTCCATCTTCCTGCAGACCGATGATGCAAGCCAAGAGGTTAGCTCAAGTCAAATTCACCATGCAGAGTTTTTGGAAGTGGGAAGTGGAGAAGTTGTCATATGAGGTGGCAAATTATCAATTCCAAGAGCAAATGTTTCACTAACAATGTGGCCTCGACCCAGCCAACCTCCTCAACAATGTCCCTTGGCAACTGAAGTGCCCGCCTCACCTCCTCAACCTGGTATGTCCATGGCTTCACTTAGGTTGATGTGACTTAGAAATTCTTAGGTTTAAAAATACATTAAAACCAATGTTTAAAGTGTCCTTTTCAAGATAAAAAAAGTAGAAGAATCCTTCAAAAACACAAAACATAACTTATATCTAACTTTTTCACGCCCAACATGCATAATATTAAAACTACATCTATAAAAGCTCTCATAAACCATAACACAAGTGTAAATAAAGCTTATTACATGCCAACAATATTAGAATAAAACCATAAATTATTTTTTTAACTTTAAAAAGAAAAGTTTATATGCATACCCTTGAAGATCTCTTCTAGAAGGGTTCTACCAAAATCTCCTCCTTGTCTTTGGAAGAGATTTTTCCATCATTTGAAAACCGAACAAGTTGAAAAAATTGTTCTTTTAAAAGATATAAATATAAATTACAATAATATATCATATATTAAACACCATATCATGTTTTAAATTTAGGACTTTGGACTTTGTTGTTAAATGATGAATTTTCTTGCTAATTTGCTTGGTTTTTATCGTTTACCTTATTATTATTGTTCTCAAAATATTAGGTTTTTAAATCATCTATTACATTATATTGTAGGGAGAAAAAAAGTACAATCAAGTAGGTCACTAATGTATTACTTTCTGTAGTTTGGCTGTTGACTATTGTCCAAAACCGACTGCTACAAACTGACCATCATTGGTCGAAAACCAACTGAACATCTTTTACAATCAGTCAGTGCTCGGTTAATATTTCTGAAAACTGACAGACTAAAAACTGATAAAATTGACCGATGAACACCTAGCAATAACGGTTGAATGGTGAATACTATCGCCTGTAGAAATGATCTCGAAAACTCCTGATTCCACCCTGAATTCTTACAATTGTTTTTTTTTTAAGGAAATTTTTACAAGCTTTCGCTTGAGATGAGTTGGTAGAGCATGTGATGCTAAAGCTAAGATATCAAAAGAAGTTTGATCATAGAAATATCTCTATTGTCAATTGAATTTTGTTGCTTGAAAGAGACAAGGCATAGTGTCCATCATGTGTTTTTCACATCCGAAACAAATAAACATAATTCTTGCCACCAAAGGACAAATAGAGCATGCTGCAATAGAAATCACTAGTAATGCTCTTGAAAAAAAATGTGGGGAGTCTACTAGAGAAAGAAGAAATTAGATCTATACTAAAATTTTGTGAATAACTTCCACTAAAAATATAAAACTAATGGGACTTATTATTATTATTATTATTATGAATTCCAATGAATATGTATTGTAGTGCCATATACTTTCCAGCAAGACTAAAATACCATGACAAATAACAAGAAATTCAACATATTAAGGAAAGCCCAAAAACTACCATCATTTCGTCTAGGAAGAAGAAAGTTCCCTTTATTATGTGTTTATTAGGCATTTGTTAAAACCTTAGTCTGCATCTTAATCGTAAATTTCGCACCCTTTTTCCACTATCCTTTGCAAAGGTTTCAAAGGTTATAATTACCATTGTTGGTCATTTTTGGTGACAATGGAGGACAACACATTCGCCCGTGGGTGTCGTATGAATCACCTTTGCTCTTTTTAGCTCTTTACCTACCCTTGGCTAAGCTTGCAATAATTTGATGCGTAAAACAATGATTACTAAGATAACGCCAGTCCCAATGACATACGAAGTAAAGATATACAAAGTGACTCTTTCAGTACTTTGCTCTTCAAAATTGCTTCTTTTTTATCTGTAAAACTAATGTACATTGTAATAGATGAAAATTTGTGGAAATATCTTTGTCAATCTTGACTGTTTTTTTGTTTTACTTCTTCCCAACTTTTCTGCTTCTGTTGGCATTTAGTAGCCGGAAAGAAATCGGTTACAGCAATAAAAAAGCTTAAGGCTTAGTTTGGCAAGTTAATTGAAATTTTAAGTTTCAATTTGTTACGGTGTAAAACTCTCATATACTACAATAAAAAGCAAAAGTTTTCTATAATATAAAGCTCTTATATATTATAATGTTTACGTTTTAACTTTGTTTCTAAATACTCTCTAAAGTTTCATGAAAGCCATAATTAACACCTAAGAATCTCATATCTATCCTAAACACTTTTTGAATTTTCACAAATTTTTGTACAATACTAAAAGTGCCTCGAGGCACATTACCTTTTTTTTGTTTAGGGATGATTCATCATAGACGATTCGTTCTTTTTTCTTTTTTGTTATATGTTTTAAAAAAACTATTTTTTTTTTCTTTGTAATCTTAGAGTCCGTTGGTTCATAGATTTGAATAAAAAATTTAAATAAAAATTTAAATTTTTGTGAGAGAAAATACTGTAGTAAAATAATTCGAACTGTAATTCCAACAACAAATAATGCACCCTTATTTTTTCAAATACATCATCAACAAATTTCTTCTTCTTTTTTTTTTTTCGTTTCTTCATTACACTATTGCTTTATTCCTATCAAAATAACTTCTTTCAAATTTACCCTTCATTGTTTTCCATTTTATTTTATATATGTTTGTTGAGCATTCTTTTTTTCCTCTTGTTTGTCCTATTAAAATATGTTGTTCGATTTTTCTAATTAACATATTACAACAATTTTTTCCTTCAATGTAGCTTCTTTTAAAAGCTTTTTCACATCATCCTTTCAGCTATTTTTCAATAATATTCTCCATAATTTGTTCTTGTAGGGACAATTGGAATACTGTTTCCCCTTACTTTACTCTTATTAACATAATTTCTTTCATTTGTGCCCATATATATATATATTTTTTCATTTCATCAAAGATCCTTTGTAGTGTCATCCTTTTTTATTGTATTTTTTATTTGTTTTTTTCCCCAAACGTTTCTATTGAAATATATTTTTCAGATGTGCTTCTATTTAATTTTTTTCCTTATGTAATCCTTATAATTTTAAGCATCTATTTGACACTTTAATTAGAATGAATAAGTTTCAACTAACTACAATGTAAAGCTCTTGGCAGCTATAGTAAAAAAAAGTTACTATAGTGCAAAGCTCTCACATGTTACAAGTTTTAAATTTAAACCTTACTTGCAACTAAAGTGCCAAACAACCAATAAATATGATATTTGTAGAAACATTTGTGTTAGTAGCACATTAAGAAATAATTAACTTATAATTTTTATCATTAAATAAATAAAATAAATAAACATGGTAATCAAAACCTAACATACAAATAGAGTCTATTAAAAAGACTTTTCACGTGCTATGCACGCGGTGTTTAACCAGTATAACAAAAGAATATCAAATCCCCTTGCATATCCAAGAATAACTTATAATTTTTTTACGAGTTCTGATCATATAAATGATTCTGAACATAACCTATAATAAGGAATAGTTTTTATATAACTCACCATCTTGCGCAAATACCAATGATGCAATTGCTGCCAGTTCTTCGTTCCAAAATTTTAACATTATGTTCAAAATAATATTTGTCTGACTGCATGGAAATGCAATTAGACAAATGAGGAATTCATATATATATGTGTGTGTGTTGTGACAGTAGAAAACATCATATCACCTCCATTGACAACTGGCGGCAAAGTATTCTTTTTATTTAGAAGCAGCTGATTTTGTTGATGAAGAGTCTCTCACGGCGATATCTGTTGATAAAATAGAATCATTCAAAAAAAGAAAAGAAAAGAACAGAAAAGAAAAAAAAATCCCAATCCTAAGCTGGCATAAACGAGATGCATATAGCAAGCTTTTATATGAAGGGGTGCAGAAAGATACATGTCAAATGACGATGCGCAGAACTGCAGAAGCAAGCAAACCAAACCAAACCAAACTGAAAAGCGAACAGCAAAAGTCGGCCAGAAGTTTTCTAGATCCAGAAATAATGTTCTTTCAGATATGAGAGTAGTTATTGCCAGAAAACAATAGAACAGCCAAGCATTTGAAGAAAGAAAATGAGCGAGAACCCTGTCCACAGGGAAAAAGAAGCATAAGTTGATATCAATAACAAAGCATGCAAGATTCAACTAACTAATTTTATTGAATGGCGTACCTGGAAAAATCAGTCAATGAACACTCCAGAGAACAAAATCCTCAGAAAGTCAAGAAACCATAGACCAACTAACTAATCTCTGTAAGCCAAGTTCCTAATTTCCTATTCTTATCTGGTTTCTGTAATTTAAAAAGCAATAAAAAGTTAAGGCTTGAGAGAATGTGACTTTTGTTGTTACAGGACGAACTACCGTGTCCAAACAGCAGATATACAATGGAGTGCAAGACAGGCAAAGTTGACAACAATTTAACAGGGGAGAGAAATAAACCTGACGCAGACCTTGCAAATGTGGCAAAGAAACTTTCTTCAAATGGAAGAACACCATCCTCACCACTTAGCGCCCTGAAATTTGTGAAATGGGAGATACTTATTTCAAACTCACGGGCAAAATGACAACAGATTAAAATGAATCATCATATCTACTTCATGAAAAATCCATTATAATAGGAAATGATTAACCATGTGTTCGACTGAGATGTGTCGACAAAATACTTACCCAGTTTGTCGACTAGTCCATATCCAGCTTGGTTGTGAGGTGTATCCAACCATACTAGAACCATTTTCTCTCCTTCTTGAAGGATCAAATTTCGAAACGATTGGAAAGTAAATTACACACAAATATTTGACGGTTGCTTCTCTTGCTTCCTAGCCTGCAATTGTATTATGTCATTTGCTTCTGAACTTTGATAACAAAAGTTGAAAAAAAACAACAGAAAGGAAAAGGAGACAGAAGACATTGACGTTATAACTTATGATAAAAATATGGATGTAAATTCACAGCGCATCTTCTAAACAACCATAAATGGATTAATCTAAGCAATATGTTATGTTGATGTTGATGGAATTTCGTCTAGAAGAAACATTGGTCCGCGGGGAGGTATCTCTGAATATGTATCTAAATTCTTCACAACTAAAAAGAAAAATTCCATACCTGAAAGGGAAAAGGATAGAACTTTAAGAAGAAAGTAGCCCCAATAGCCTACGAACAAGCACGCTCCATCAGTGGTTTGTGACCATTGATATTGGGAGTAACAGTCGCATCAAGCACATCTAGCTTATCAATACTAGGGGCTAAATAACATGCAAACAATTAATTACAAGAATTGCATCAAAATCAGTAAACGTGTCAAAGTATCCAAGCAGATCCAAAGGAAGGAAACAATTAACACAATTCTATTGACATCATTCGAGAGTGAAACAGGTTATTGTCCGGTTGACAGCATAATCCAACACAAATCTTTACCATATTCATCTGCTTGACGACAAAAACATACATAGTTATGCAACACAGCAGAGATGAAACAAGACACAGGTCGCAAAAAGATGAAACTGCACCGCATAAAGCTGCATCACAGACAGCAAATACATAAGAACATCCCAGTTAAGATCAAAAGACCTAGAGATGATAAATGTACTAGATGTTGGAATTCAAAATATGAAATGCAGCGGAAGGGGCGGATCGTTGACAAACAAAAATTTTTCAAAAAGTTTGTTCATCGGGATAGATATATAATTTTAATTAATAATAGAAAGCTTTAGGAATTTTATAAATCTTTTGAAGACTATCAGGGTATCCTAGCTTTACTCTTTGACACCACGATCTTCCAATCCAAGCCCCACACCAATGGAAAGACGAGTGGGCGTCAAACTGCAAGAATGAATTTTCCTCACACTTTTCTGAATATGCTATGTACTCAACACATGAGATAGCAGACCTTTTTTTCATAGAAGAACTCTCAGTTTTTCTCTTTGAGTATTTTGCAAAAGTTATGTGAATGTAAAAACTCTAGAGATAACTGTTATCTTTCCTTATTTATAACTGAGCAATTAGTTATTTTTCAATTGACTTTTCAATATGAAAATAATCACCATATCACATATATGAGGAAAAGATATATTTTATAGGGTTGTAACTTTTTAACTTTCCTTTAACTTTTTCTTTTTCTCTTTCTTTCTTTCCTTTTTTTTTTTTCTTTTCTTTGCTTTGCCGAATCACTAAGATTCGGCGCGCGTGCGCGCGCGCGTGCACACACACATATATATATATATAAAAAGTAAATAAAAGGAAACATAATCATGAGATTACGCTTCACGTTTCGTTTTTTTTTAATATATATATATTAATATATTATAAAATCTTATATATATAAAAAAATTTGGTTCAAAAACATATATATATATATATCTTAATTCAAAAATAAATCACATTTATTTAAGAATTTATCAATTAATTAATTAACTAATACTCAGTTAAATGTGACAACATTTATCACATTACATTATGTGTCATAGAGAACATTTTTCTGTATCATATTAATAATTCAAGTGTGAAATAATTAATTCAGAATTCAATAATTCTAAACTAAATATCTATAATTTATTCTATGCATAAATCCAATATAATGTTACAAAGGTGGTATTGGGGACCTATGGACCTATAACCCAAGCTCCAATAAATTTGACAATTAGTCAAACTCTTTAATTAATATGTCAAATTTATTAGTTTCAGTGTTATTCCACTAAAAACCTGAAACTGAACTCTTGACGTTATAGTAAAATTACTCAAAGAAAATTAACAAGTAGTCCATTGATATAATCATTGCATATAAGTCAGTCCTCCATAAATAGTTCATAATAAGAGCTAGGTTCAATTTTCGTTTACCTCTCTTATTATATCTTAATTTTTGAGTTCCAATAATTCTTTAATGAACAGTTAATTCATAATCTTATTATGAACGAGCGCTCTACTGTTCAAACCTTGAATTATCACTCAAGAGAACTATTTTTCTAACTTCCATAGGGAAGGAATAGATTCCATATCTGTATAATATTATTCCCAGCCACTTATTACATTATATTTCTAAGATGCTAAGTTATGATCTGTGCTTACACAAATTTTACCATACAAGTCAAAAAACATAATATCATAAATAGGAGTGTAATAAATACTCAGGATTAAGACTGTTAAATATATGATCATCATAGTAATAAATTTGAATACTCTATTTGTAACGGATGATTATTAGAGATTCATAATTTATCTGGTCCAGTCTTATATAATCTCATCATATAAAGTACCTCTAATCCAATGTCTCTACATTAATAGTCCGGATAATGAATATTTCATTCTAAATGAGATTGGACCGTACTTGTAATGTTTAATTAAAAATCTCAAACTTTAATTAATTATTACGGACTATTTAGATTATTATCTATAAATTTTATCTCTAAGCATATAACACTTATATGCTAAATTGATAGTCACATAAATAATCATGAAATTTTCTTGATGTTTATAAATGTATTCATAACATAACCAAAATAATTATAAATGTCACTTTATTTATTTATCATCAAAATATACAATGTCACAGCTTTTAGGACACCAAACCCAATAATCTCCCACTTGCCCTAAAGTAGGTGAGACATGTCTCTAAGACTTAAGCCTTCCAAGTATGCCTCAAAACTCTTTGTAGGTAACATCTTCGTGAAAGGGTCGACAAAGTTGTTTTCCGACACTATTTTTACAACTTTCACATCGCCTCGATGTACTATTTCTCTGATCAAATGATATTTTCTCTATATATGCTTTCCTCTTCTGTGGCTTCTAGGTTCTCTTGAATTTGCCATTGCACCACTATTATCACAATACAATGTGAGTGGTTTATCCATGTCTGGAACTACTTCCAGATCATTTAGGAACTTACGGAGCCAAACAACTTCTTTAGCTGCTTCACAAGTAGCCACATATTCAGATTCCATAGTTGAATCAACAATACAAGATTGTTTGATACTTCTCCAAACTATGGCTCCACCACCAAAAGTAAAAACTGATCCAGACGTAGATTTACGTGTGTCTTTGTCTGATTGAAAATTAGAATCAGTGTAGCCAATGGGAATCAAATTCTCTCCGGAATATACTAGCATATAGTTTCTCGTTCTCCTGAGATACTTAAGAATATGTTTAACCGCTATCCAATGATCTAATCCTGGGTTGGATTGATATCGACTGACTATACCCACTGCATAGCAAATGTCTGGTCTTGTACACAATATGGCATACATTAGACTTCCCACTGCAGATGCATAGGGTACTCGTCTCATGTTTTCTTCCTCTTGAGGTGTCTTAGGACACTGCTCTTTCGAAAGATAAACTCCATGACGTGTAGGGAAATTACCTTTCTTGGAGTTTTGCATCGAAAATCTGATAAGCACTTTATCGATATATGATGCCTGAGACAGCGCCAACAGTTTGTTCTTACGATCTCTTATCAGTTGGATTCCAAGAACATAACTTGCCTCTCCTAAATCTTTCATTTGGAATTGGTTG
>CAMOHE010041901.1:0-20121 GCA_946598075.1 Artocarpus hirsutus
CCGTATCCTCTTGAATAAGAGGGTCTTAGGGTCTATCCTAGGTACCAAATTGGTACCTAGGATAGACCCTAAGACCCTCTTATTCAAGAGGATACGGGTTCGACTCTTAGGGGACGCGCTCTATCACTGGAGGCAAATATGAGCTGGACCCCTCTCTGGAGCAGGGGTCCTCTCGAACAATACGTAGGAGGGAGCCATCACCAGAGCCGAGGTCTCTCCCCGAGCAGGGACCCACTCGGGGGTCACGTCTCCCATCCAAACGCGTGTTTAATAATGGTTGGATTGGTACCTGAGGATAAGCCCTAAGACCCTCTTATTCAAGAGGATATAGGTTTGACTCTTGGGAGACACGCTCCCCCCATAGGAGGCAAATCCGCATGGAGACTCCCCGACAATACGTTCGAGGTGCCCGCTAGGCTCCAGCCGGAAAACTCAACACCTCAACATATATGATGACTCACAACTAGTGCTTTATACATTATATGTGTGTGAGTGTGATTCTTAGGTGAAGTGCTTCGATTCTTTATAAGAAAAATCAATCACTTCATAATATAACTCTCTTCATCACCTTAGTTGGCCATACTATTTCATTTCCATATTCTTTTCTTTTCTCCCTAGACTTTCATTTGGCCTTTCTTTGCTAAGTCTGATGCATCTATAAATTTTATATCTTTTACGTTTTCTTTCACAAGAAATTTAAAAATACAAGGTATGTTATGACCCATGTATTTTTATTCTTGTCATGATTGGATAATTTTAAGTTTAATGCATTTAGAAATTAGTTTCATGAATTAATAACTATTTTGGTATATATGGTATGTTTGAAGATAGTTCTAGTATATTAAATGAAAATAATAGATTTTTGATATAATGTTTATATGTATGTTAGGTTTTATTTATCAAATTTTACATCATTTGTTGTATTTCAGATTTGATATTAAATTTTCATTTTTTGCTACCCATGATCAAATTATTGCTGATTGGTGAAGTTTTGCAAATATATTGTCTATTCTAAAGGGGAAAACGAATTTGTATTTCTATGAAATTTTATAGAGATATTTATTTATACGTTATGTTTTGTTATAAAATTTTTCTTGGTGATCTAATAAATATTTTATGAGTTCATGAACTTTCTTTAAGTTATGTCCTTATTGCTGCCAAACTTATATGTTCAATGTTAACTGATTGAATGATTTTTTATTATGGCTCAATGAATTTCTTTCACAACTAAACTTTTTCTATGCTGTAGTTATATATTTACATATTGTCATAAATTTTTTACGGTTGTAATAATTTTATTTTATTTTTTAAAAAATGTTAATTGAAGGATCTTCATTGCCTAACATGCCTGAAGTTAATTTTTCCTCTGAGTTTAATCGTGTATTTTGAATTATTTTGAATTTATTTGAAAGTAAATTTTAGATATGTTATGCTTATATATTTCTATTATATATGATAACTTCTATAAATTATATTATAACATAAATTACTTAACCTATAATTTTTAATGAGGGCAGCTCACTGTCCTGTGGTTATTGGCAAATTTTGTTATATTAATTGTGTAAATTATTTAAATTATCAAATGAAATTTAGCAAAAGAAAAATCTGAGGGTTATATTAACGTGTTACTTTATTCCTGTAAAGTTTCATGCTCAAATTGAATGTGAATTTTCATATATAAGGTGAAAAATCCTTGAAGGTCGTCAGTTTTCATTATTGGCAAATTACTTAGATGTTTTGAAAGTTTTAAAAAGTTATTTTGGATTAATATTTTGAGGAGAAGAAAATTCATGTGATATTGTTATATGTTATATATGTTATGGACAGAGTTTTACACTTTTATCTGGCTTTTCGATCAAGGCTTAATTCTTTAAGTGATGAAAGGTCAAATTATATGCTTGTATGAGTCTTGAACCTAAGTGCATATTCATAATCAAAGTTACCTTATAACACTAAGAATGATGTTGAATGATGTAATACTATATTAATGGTGTTGTAAACATGAATAATAATTTCATGTATTGTATGAATGATTGACATGGACACTCTAAACCCGAGCATACCTAAAAACAACAACTACATTACCACTTAAGAATTAGTAAACTAGCAAGTCAAATAAGTACATTCTCACCTATAACATAATAAGATTATGAAATGTTAAGAAATATTTTATGATTAAAGATTTGTGAACAAACATTCTTCTTTCAAGACCTTTTTTGATGAATTTTCTCAAAGATGTTTTCATTTTATGATTTTATGATTATGATAAGTTTTTAAAGAAAGCTTATACACACACACACACACACACACACACACTTGTATATGTCACTTAATTAAGCGTTGCATACCCTATGTCATGTTTATGATGTTTTAAAAGGTTGAACTTGTCATGTTTGATTGGAAACTAGCTACCCTACTCCTGTCATGACGGCACACCTATAATGTTAATAGTATAATGCTTGGGCCTCTAATTATAAAATAAATGATGTTTTAATATGGATGTTTAAATAAAAATATGTTATATTACGAACATGTGCCATGTGCACTTTTATAGTTATAATTATGATTATGTTACAATTTTATGAAAATTCATATTTTATGTTGTGAAATAGAAAAGTGTACTTACTAATAGGATGTTTGGCAATTGTGATTAGAACCATGGTTGTGGTTACCAAATAGTATAAAACTCTCATATGCTACATTAAAAAACAAAAAGTTACTATAGTGTAAAGCTCTCACATGTTACAATTGAACCACAACCATGGTTCTAACCATACTTTCCAAACACTTAGTAAGCTTATGCTTACATAGTTTTATATCATGTTGCAGACAAAGGTATAAAACATATGGAATATGATGGAGGATGAGGATGGGTGTGTGTGCAAGGAGTATTGGATTCGAAAATGAATAACGCCACGAAAAGGAACTAATGACTCGAGCAGTGAATTTGTTTTAATGTTGTTTTCCACACTTAAATTGTTTTGAGACTTTGCTTATTATAGGTTTCCTATGGACTCTTAAATATTTTGGGACTTTCAAAAATTTTTGGCACTTTATGTGTTTAAAGACTATGCTACATTTCTCTTGTCATGATGTGTTTAAACTGTTTAGACTTTTAAGTATTTTTGTAAGTGTTTGAGAAAAAAATGTATATTTTTCCTGAGATATTTGCTTGAGTGTAAGTGTTTTATTTGAGTTGTTTAATTTTAAATAATGATTTAAATGAAAAGAAACGATTATTGTGATGTCCGTAAGGTTATGGTATCAGAGCAGGTTTTTGTTTTTAATACACATTGCCACACGTTAATTTCAAGTCCTTTAAGTAATTATGTTTTTGTTAAATAGACATTTATGTAAGTTTAACTATAAGAATAAGATTGAAATTTAAGAGCTTTAGTACATAAGTTTAGTAGTGAAATCCTATCTCATTCTTGAAAATGAAAGTTCTTTCCTAAACTTACAATTTTACTAAGAAATCAAAAATGAACACACATAAAAGGGCTCAAGCTCGTGCTCAAGCCGTGGTTGGAGCTGGCAACTCAATTTATGTTAACCTGATAGCAATGATTGTTGACCTTCAAAGATAGCTTCAAGATCAAAGAAGGGAGATTGAACAACTAAGAACTTATGGTAATGGAGGGGAAGGCCAGGGTGAGAACGCATTGCTTGTATCGTAACAACAAGGACGGATAGCTCTAGCCCCTACACCAGAAACATTAGCAAGATTGACTAATAAGGATTTCTTATTGGTCAAGTGGAGGCATGTTAAGCTTGCATATTTTGAAGGATCCATTGACCCCTTGGTTGCTCAAGGATTGTTGAGGACAATTGAGGCACTCTTAAACTTATGGATTTTACTGACAATGAAAAGGTTCTCTTATTGAAAAAATAGTAGGCAGTGGAATTTTAAAAATATGTATATCAGAGTATTTTTTAAAACACAAGTTTGACACGCTACATGCATAAATTAACCAGATCTTACTAACATTGTTTGCCGAAAAGCTCTGCAATATGTGAAGAGAAGTAACATTCTAGAAGAGCTTCAACCAACTAGTCTTCTTTACTATTCTTTATCCACGATCGTTGTATGTGTGGGCACACTCATATAGCTCTTTCATAGGTGGCTCTCCATCCAACAAATTGAGAAAATCACAAAGCTATAGTATGTGATTTGTGAACAATAGCTTTCTAGGGAGTTTCAGAGTCCCCATACTTGGAAGGTTAGTGTTCTACTCAAATCACTCAAAACTAAAAGTCTAATGACTCGAAACTTGTATTTCTCCTTAAGAGTCTTCAAAGAAAGAGATGAGAAATATTTTCTCAGTGTTGGTATTTTAGATCCTTGGGAAAAATAATGAAAGAAGAAAGAAGAAAGAGAAAAGAAATAGGAAGAAAAATAAAAGGAAAAATTAAAGAAAGTGGAAGATCTGAAGGTGGTTTTATGATATCTAAGAGTAAGATTGAAAAGAATTGAGGGAGAATCTAGAAAATTTTTAAAAGAACAAGAGAGAGAAAGAAGGAAAATTTTAGAGAGAAAGGATTTGAGAAATTAGAGTGAAGGAGAAGTTTAAAAAGAGAACTCAAAGGAATGAGTCTCAATGCAAAAAATAATACTGATAAACATGAAAGGTATATTGTGATGGACACATGTCAAAGTGCTAAGATATTTTTTATTTTTTATTTTTTTATACTCAGGTTAGATCAAATTGGGTCTGAAATGGATTAAACTATGCCCGATGTTCTTAGGCTTGATGAACTGTTCATTTTTTGTTCAGGCCCAAATAGAGGCCCATTTTTTATTTTTTTGCACAATTGAATTTGTCCAAATTTATTTCTATTATATATGTAATACGGACAATAAAATAAAACATATGACACACTAGAGAAAACACACTCAGGCCCTCCATGTGGCTAAAGGTTCAAATGTGGGGAAAATACAAAAGTTTTACAACCCTTTATTTTTTTGAAAATTTTTTATTTAAACAAAATCATGCACAAAAATGATTTGAAAGAAAATTATTTATAATACCTAAGAAAAAAAATGCAAAATGATTTTAACATCACACACTAAAATACTTTAAAAATTTTGGGTTGCCTCCCAAAAAATGCTTGGATTATAGTCCTCAGCCTGATTATAAGATAAATGCTCAAAAAGCTATGTCTGCCCATAATAAGTGTCATAAGACATCTCATATGGGTCTTGGTTATGAATGTCCTCAAGTTTGGTAGAATTTAGAAATGCTTTGCCCGTTCACCAACAAGACTTGGTTTGAAATGATAGGCTTGATGACCATTTAGAATAGATGCTAATAAAGGTGGAGGAGGTGTTAGCCACATTGGATTTTCATAGATGTAATCTTGGATGATTGATGTGGTCAATTAAATTTGAACATCATAGACTTCTTTTGATTCTTCTTCAACAAATAAGTCCAAATTCTTCTCTCTTGGTGTTGGCTCTTCAATATTGTTTATTTAGTTGACAGTATTTTCTAACTGTTCCATTATTTTCTCCAGTCTCGACTTTTTCACTTCTTTATGTTTGATGGATTAGTACATAATGTTAGGGTGATGGAGATATGGAGGGTATTGATGGTTCCAACCCTACAATGATGGATCCCAGTGTCAGTGGTAGCCAAAATTAGCCACATCATTTAGCACAAAGCATGCATTTTTATGGCTTCTTTTAAGTATGTGACCACCGGTTGCAAAAGCTCCATAATCTACCCAGTTTCTTATGTCATCGTCTAATCCATTGTAGAAAATGTAAGCTAGAGACTGATTCAAAAAGTTATTATTAGAAAATCTTTCAACCAACTCATTGAAAATCCTCCAAGTAGCATAGAATAGGTCACACGATGGGCAAAATTTACGAGGAATTGACTATGATATATTTTTCGATTTAAAAGAAAATTAAAGAAAAAAAATTCAAACTAATCTTAGAGCTAAATGTATCGACATTAACAAAAACTAAATAAACAATCTTTGACAATGACACTAAAAACTCGTTGTGGAATTTCGTAAATGCAAGCGCATGTAATCATAACAAGTAATCAAGTGCACTAAAAGCACAAAAATCAATCCCACAGGGTTTGCATTAATTTTTATTAACTATCGAAATTATCTTAACTTTAGAATTATTTGAATGATCATATAATTTAAATTTTTAAAAATTAAAGAAAAGAAAATGAAAATAAAGTTTAACAGAAAAATGTTAAAATAAGGAATCTTTAAAAAGTTAGGAATTATGATTTCACTAAAATTAATTCGATCCTATTTTATTAAACATAATATTGTGATTATCTGATACTATGTTTATGGTTAAATTCCCTATCCCATTTAGTGCTCTCTCTCAGGTTACACAATAAATACCTAAGCATAAAAAAACATTATATCTTTATGTGAATTTAATTATGTCTAAGTTTATTATGTTCCATGGCAATTATTATTGTGAACATACAAGCCATGTAAGTGTATCTTTTCTCACATGCAATTTATGGTATTTTACACATGCTACTAAATCACATATCACCTTTCGTTTTTATTATGATTTATGTAATCATCTAACTAGTGATCAACTAATTAGAAGCATAAGTCTAGTGTAAATACTCAACCTAATTATGAGGTTTGCAACAATAAAATTTAACTAGATAAAATGTTTATAAATTCTAGCTACATCACAATCCCAACAAAATAAAACTAAAACATAATAAAAGCAACAACATAAATATTAACATCACAAATAATAATATTAAAACAAACATTAATACATTACAAAAAGAGAGTTTAGAATGTACCCTAACTTGTTACAATTAGTGGGCCCTCTTTCCACTCTTATAGTACTCTCATACTAACAAAAACACTCCAAAGAAAATTTTTTTTCTATGAAGCATTGCTTGCGAGAGCTACTAGCTCTCTTATTACAAAAGAGCTCCTTCAAATCTCTGAATGAGGATGCCTTCTTGAACTTCAATTTCTTCCATTTATATAGCCTTCTAAAGGCATGATTTTTTAATAAAATAACCACGACAAATTGCTAAGCACACTCAGCATCACATTACAAGATAAATAAATATGAAGCTCACTCATCATGCACAAAGGAGATTAGTGTGGTTGTTGAATTGATGAGAAATGGTTGGTATGAAAGGCTTACAGTGCTCTAGGTGTATGCACATGTGGAAGACAATTCTGGGGTTGATCTTGACTGCATATGATGAGATCACATTGATTTTTAGAGAAAGAAGATAAAAATAAAGAAAATAAATTAAAATAAACTAAATTAAACTAAACCCAAAATAAAACAAAATTAATTAAAATAAAACAAAATAAATTAAAACAATTTAAAAATATCAAGAACAAAGCCAATTTTTGTGCATAAAAAGTGAAAAATAACTCTCATATATAGAGTTACCAGAGGATAGAATTTTTATAAGGTGAAAAGGATTGTAACACACGTCGTTTTTATGAATAATTACATAAATTTAATGTTAAAAAGTGAGATTTTATGAGATATTTATGATCTATGCTTAGGTTAATTAATGTTTTGTTTAGTGATGTCGTAGATGACAGTTATGAGTGATTGACGTTCTCAAGAATTCACGTAAAAATGATGATGACATAATGAATTTAATTTTTATCAATGTCACAACATGCGTTCGAGTTATTCATTGCACATAAATTTCTTATTTTTATAACTTGTGATTTTATGATAATTGCATGATATTTTGTTTATTATTTGATTTAGTTAATTATTTAATGAATACATATATATTAATGTTTACATTTCGTTCCTGGTGTATATATATATATATATAATGAATATCTAACATAATGGTGGAGCATATGGAGATGGAGTTGCCATGTAAGACCATTTACAACCAATGCTATGTGTTAGGTTAGTATTGTATCCACTATATATATTTATATATATGTAATTGTAATTGTTGGTAGTGCTTCAACACTTCATCTAGTAGAAAAAATTATAAAAAAAGAGATGATTATAATATACAATCATGAGTGCTATGTGTATGATGACTCACAACTAGCGCTTTATACACTATATATGTGCGAGTATGATTCTTAGGTGAAGTGCTTCGGCACTTTATAAAAAAAAAAAATCAATTACTTCATAATACAACTATCTTTCATTGCATTAGTTAACCATACTCTTTCATTTCCATACTCTTTTCTTTTCTCCTCAAACTTTCCTTCGGCCTTTCTTCATTAAGTCTCACGCATCTATAATTTTATGTCCTTTAAGTTTTCTTTCTCAATAAATTCAAGAATACATGGTATATTATGATCCATGAATGTGTATTCTTGTCATGATTAGATAATTTCAAGTTTAAAGTATTTAGAAATTGGTTTCATGAATTAATAACTATTTTAGTACATATGGTATGTTTGAAGATAGTTCTAGCATATTGAATGAAAATAATAGATTTTTATGATTTCTCTTGGATTCTGACTCCTCTAACTTCGTTTACAAATTTCTATTCTCTGTGAAATTTTAATATGACGTTTATATTATATTAGATTTATTGATCAAAATTTCACATCACTTGGTGTATTCTATGATTTGATATTGAATTTTCATTCTCTGCTCCTATGATCAAATTATTACTGATCGGTGAAGTTTTACAAAAATATAGTCTACTCTCAAGGGCAAAACAAATTTTGATTTCTATGAATTTTTCTAGAGATGTTTTTTTATACGTTACGTTTTGTTTTGAAATTTTTCTTGATGATCTAATAAATATTTTATGAGTTCTTAAATTATCTTTAAATTATGTCCCTGTTGTTGTCAAACTTATGTGTTCATTGCTAACTAATTGAATGACTTTTTATTATAGCTCAATGAATTACTTTGACAACAAAACTTTTTCTATTGTAGTAATTATATGTTTACATATTGTCATAAAATTTTTAAGGTCACAATAATTTTATTTTATTTTTTTAAAAAAATTTTTAAGGTCACAATAATTTTATTTTATTTTTTTAAAAAAATTTAACTGAAGGATGTTCATTGGCTAATGTGCCTGAAGTTAATTTTGCCTCTCAGTTCAAATGTCTGTTTTGAATTATTCTAAATTTATTTGAAACTGAATTTTGGATATATGCTTTTATATGTCTATTATATACGGAAACTTTTATAAACTATGTTATAGCATAAATTATGTAATCCATAATTTTTAATTATACGCTCACTACCTTGTGGTTACTAGCAGATTTTGTGATATTAATTGTGTGAATTATCTAAATTAGCAAATGAAATTATTATGGCAAAAGAAAAATCATATATATGTGTTATCTTTATTATGGCAAAGTTTCATGCTCAAATTGAATGTGAATTGTTATATATAAGGTGGATAATCCTTGAAGGTCAGTCAGTTTTCATGATTGGTAGATTTGCTTAGATGTTTTAAAAATTTAGAAAAGTTATTTTGGATTAATATTTTCATGTAAAGAAAATTCAAGTAATGTTGTTATATGTTAGCGTTGTTATGGAAGAAGTTTTAGACTTTTATCTAGCTTATGGATTGAGGTTTAATTCTCTAAGTTATTAAAGTTCAAATTGTATGCTTGTATGATTCCTGACCCTAAGTGCATATTTATACTCAAAATTACCTTATTGCACTAAGAATGATGTAATACTATATTAATGGTGTTGTAAACATTAATAATTTCATGTATTGCATGAATGATTGACATGGACACTCCAAAGAGCACACCGAGCAAATGTTGCTATGTCACCCAGCTTAAGGTTTAGTAAGCTAGTAAGTCAAGTAAATACATTCTCATCTACAACATAATAAGATCATGAAATGTTAAGAAATGTTTTGTGATTAAAGGTTTGTAGAAAAGTTCTTCTTTCAAGAACTTTTTTGATGAATTTTCTCAAGGATGTTTCATGTATATGATTTTACGATTATGTTAAGTTTTTATAGAAAACATATATATATGTATATATATATATATTTAATTATATATCACTTAATTAAACATTGCACATCTTATGTCTATATTTATGATGTCCCAAAAATTGGACTTGTCATATTTGGTTTAAAACTAGCTACCCCACTTTTGTCATAATAGTACACCTACATTGTTAATGGTGTAACCTTGGGCCCTTAAAGATAAAATGAATAATGTTTTGGTATGGATTTTTAAATGAAAAATATGTTACATATAAATGTGTGCCTTGTACTCTATTATGGCCATGATTATGATGTTATGTTATGATTTTATAAAAATTCATATTTTGTATTGTAAGATAAAAAGTGTACTTACTAAGTCTATGCTTACTTAGTTTTATATCATGTTGCAGACAAAGATATAAGGCATATGAAATAGGATGAAAGATGGGGATGGGCGTGTGTGTAAGGAGTGTTGAATTAGAAACATAATCACGCCACACAAAGGAACTAATGACTCGAGCAATGAATTTATTTTGATGTTATTTTCCACACTTAAATTGTTTTGAGACTTTGCTTATTTTAGGTTTCATATAGGCTCTTAAATGTTTTGGGACTTTTTAAAGTTTTTGGTATTTTATGTGTTTGAAGACCATGCTATGTTTTTCTTATCATG
Organism: Artocarpus hirsutus; assembly: GCA_946598075.1. Classification (NCBI taxonomy): domain Eukaryota; kingdom Viridiplantae; phylum Streptophyta; class Magnoliopsida; order Rosales; family Moraceae; genus Artocarpus; species Artocarpus hirsutus. Next base: position 10,588 of record CAMOHE010041901.1, read on the forward strand.
ATGTGTTTAAACTATTTGGACTTTAAAGTATTTTCGTAAGTGTTCAAAAAAAAAATCTTGTTTTTCTGAGATATTTGCTTGAATGTAAATTTTTATTTGAGTTCTTTAATTTTAATGATTATTTAAACGGATAATAAAAAGTTATTGTGAAGTCCGTAAGTGGTTACTTTCATTGTTTTGCTCCTAAATTAAAAGGTTAGACCCAGTTAAATAAAAAAGAAAATTGAGACCAAAGAGCGTCTTTTTAAAAAGATTGAAGATCTCCCGAGCAATTTACCCAAAAAACAACTGATAATTGTATCGTTTTGGGGGAATTTGAACACTACTATGAAGTTGTTTGAAAGAATAGTTTAAACTCTAGAGTTTTTATAACAAATAGTATAAGTTCTTACATGTAAAGTAAAAATTGTTATAGTATAAAACAATCATATAGTATAAACAAAATAAAAATGAGCAGTAGCGATGGGGCATTAGCGTTATTTATGGAAAGAAAAGGGTAATTTGCGTCATTTTAATATTTCAGGGTTGTAAACAAAATAAAAAGAACATCGCTATCATCCCAAACGGGTTTAGGGTTTAAGAAAGCGAAAACCGTGGATTCAATTGAATTTTCATCGTCATTCGTCAACGGAGGGAGGCCGCCATTTCTGCTGTTAGAGCTTCTGATTTTTCTGTCTCATCACTCACCATGTGGGCTTTTCGTCGTGCTTCTGCTCATCTCAGGTATATCTTTCAGTCTTTTTCTCCTCTGAGTTGGGTTCGTTGCTCATTTTCCAGTTTGTTTGACAGTGAAGTGAACGAAATGAGATCGGAAATTGAACGCTAGAGTCTTGTTTTGTTCGTCGTTTCGTGTCTTGGAAGTGGAAAACGACCGAGCATTTTGCATGGTTATGGAGATAGTGAAGGGAATTTTTTTCATTTTCGGAATTTTGTTTTGTCAAATTGTCGTCTTAAATTTTCAAGCTTTTCTTAGTTGGCTCAATTTTCCTGGGCTTTATCTAAGAATCTCCACTTCTGAAAGTAATAAATATTACAGAAGGTTCTGGAAGAAACTGTATGTTTGTGAAAGTGTGTATCAAATTGAGAGTTTACGCTGAAAAGTGGAGAATAATCTTGAAATTGAAATCAAGGAACCACTTCATTTTTTAGTTGCATTCAAAATTTTGGAAGAAAAACTAATGTGCAGAGAATCACAAGCAATATTTCTGGAGTTTCAATATGGTTGCTCTTGACACACACTTTTATTTTGTTGGTTATTGCCAGTAATCTCTTTATAATTGTTGAATATTATGGAAATAACTTACATATGCCTCTGACCATGAATTGGCTAAATCTGGATGTGGCTATTGGGAAATAAATTTTTTTATCACATAGATTTCCTCACAGAGGTCCTCCAATCGGTACGAAAATCAAACCTTAGATTTGGTAGCATCGAATTCTTGCATTTTATTTTTGTTGGTTTGTTATATGAAGATACTGATTTGATTGTTTTCAACAATTCATTATTTACATCTTCTCTTCTACAATCAGAAATCGAGGATTTGCCATCCGAGCTTCTGGCACTTTTTTTCATGATTCAAAGCTACCAATCACTTACATAAAAGACAAGGGCGGTATCTTTGAATCTCCTGAATCGTTATTTGATAAAGGTATCTCCTTGACGAGATTTTATCGGAGAAAGCACATTTCTGCAAACATACTTCATGTCAAGCGCAGTCTTTCTTCACAAGCTGGTGCAAGAAGCAATGGAGAGGAAGATGATTTGGAGGATGGTTTTTCAGAACTTGAAGCAGTGGACAACCTTAAGACAGTAAAAAAAACAAATTTCCAAGAAGCAAATGAAGATGAATTTGATTCTGGACTAGATCTCAGTGAAGATGATTATGATGAGGCAGATACCTCCAAAAATGGGGACACTGAAGCTTCTTTTGGTGTGAGCATGTCTTCTAAGAAGTCGGCTTCAGGATTGTTTAGGACAATCATGGCTACTCATGGTCTGTCTGTTCCTAGTGCTCTTGATAAGTGGGTCGAAGCAGGAAATGAATTGAACCGTGGAGTGGTCCTCTATGTCATGCGCGATCTTCGTAAGTTACGAATGCATGGGAGGGCATTGCAGGTGAATTGTCGTTCTCTAAATCACAAGTTCTTTAGTTAATTTGCTTATAAGTTCTATTGTTTTCCTCTAGTGCTAAATTCTGATTTTTTTTCCCTTGTTGCTTGTTGTTGAGTGATGCATGTTCTGGGTGATTTAGATACAGCCTTGCGGTGTCTAATTTTAGATCAATCTTGGTTATTTAATTAATTGAATTTGTGGTATATACAATTAAACCTCTATAAATTAATACCCTTAGGACCCTGAAAATTTTTTAATTAATCGATATATTATTTTATGGATAAATTATAATTTATTGATTTATATATTAATTAATAAGAATTAGAAAATTAATTTATCAAGGTATTATTTATTATTATTATTTTTTTCCAAAGCATTGAACTTAATATTGTGTATTGTGATTATACGAACATTACCTAATTACCCAATTACGAGTTATCATTATTCTATGTTTTTGTTTAGCCAGAACAAGTTCATGAATATAATTAGTCAGTAAATAGAAGTCATGAATCTGTCCATATTTGCAACAAACTAAAATTATATTTGACGAATACTTAATTAATATACTTCATGAAATTAAGGCAAGAAAAAACGTCTATATTTAAGTTGTAAAAAGAACACACAGTATCACAAACGGTAAAATTAAATACAATAGCTTCTCATCTCAAAGGTGTAAATAAAGCAACAATGACGAATAAAATGTGTAATGCATTGTGTGAGTACAACATAGAAGAGTTACAGATGAGGTCCAAGGAGACATCAATAATAAGAGGAAACAAGAACATTGGAGTCATATTTTACGATGGCCTCCCAATTGAGTCATGTATATATATAATTTTGATGTATAAGGAGATTATTAATTTATATATCAAGTGGGACCTATGTGTTTTTTCTTTTTAAATGTATTTATCTTTTAAATTTAGACAATTATTAATTTATCACGTTGGTCTCAAGTCGGGACTGGCCAAAAGTATTATTTAATCGAGGTTATAGTGTGTGTGTGTGTGGGGGGGGGGGTATAAAAATAAAAAATAAAAATAAAAAATAATTAAATTGGCGATAATGTGAGGCTCTCTGTGGTTGGCCACAACATTAGACAATGCGGAAAAAGCCCCTGGCCCCTCTCAAGGGGAGGTTTAGTACTATTCATTTCAAATTAGCATAACGTAACAAATGGTAACTATTGAGGATTGACTCTATTATTTTAGGCAAAACTCTTTTTCTTAATAGAACTGGAGAACAAGAGAGAAGATTTTTCGTTGATTTCGCTTGATGTGTCGAAATGCTGTTCCAGAAAAATGATAAATTCGTGCTCTACATGCACAAGTGCTGGGATTTCTCTGCTTGGGGTGCATTGGGTCTTACCTGTAGCCCAAGCTTATCAAGTTGGTAAGCATATCCAGGATATTTGGCACATGTTTCTCTCAAATTTGGGATATTTTGGGCCAAAGAACTATTGCTTCCGGGAGTGTTGAATATCCTAAGCGCACCATTTTATTGGCTTGCAGTTTTCATTTTACAAGGAGGATCTTATTTTCTTTTTTGCTTTTAAGGTATTTTACAGGGAGTTATATATTGCTTAGCTCCTTCACTAGGGTTTATGTGGATAGAAAATATAATACAGTATGCTTTGAGTTTTATTGCACGCTAAAACTTTTTTTTTTTGGGTTATCTTTGTTCTATGTGCAATTAGTTTTGCTGTATTTATCATAACAAATAGACAAATGTGCGCAGACACTTTCATGCACATTAGCTATTGACGTCCATTATTGATATCCTCATGATTACCACATTATTGATTTGTGTTTCTTTTGTTGTTTTACACTTTTTAGCCGCCAGGGAAAAATGGCACTGGATTGCTCTTTAAGTTCTCAAGCTCTTTTATGGAATGTTATTGTCTTCCTCTTGAACTGATTGACACATTGAGGAATGCTTTATTTGGTGCATTTTTCTTTTTTGATAACTTCTCTTTTTATGACTTTAGTTTGAACAGATTAAGTATGCTTTGTTCTTTGCACCTGCAAGCTTCTTCGCTGGCTTCCTGTTTGTGTTCAGGTTCTTTAGGACTTAGTCGCTTTTGATATACTCATGCTTTTCTTCTCTGTGCAGTTCTCAGAGTGGCTGGAATCAAGTAAACAAATTGAATTTGTTGAAAGAGATTATGCTTCTCGCATTGATTTGATTTCTAAAGTACATGGTCTTCAGAAGGCCGAAAAATACATTGAGAAGATTCCAAAGTCTTTTAAAGGGGAGATAGCTTATCGTACCCTTTTGGCTAACTATGTCCAAGCCAACGATTCAAAGAAAGCTGAGGAAGTGTTCAACAAAATGAGAGATCTTGACTTTCCACTCACTACATTTACTTGCAACCAGTTGCTACTCCTCTACAAAAGAACTGACAGGAAGAAAATAGCGGATGTACTATTGTTGATGGAAAAAGAGAATTTGAAACCGTCTCTCTTAAGTTACAGATTGTTGATAGATGTCAAAGGTCAATCTTATGACATAACAGGGATGGAACATATATTGGAGACAATGAAGGCTGAAGGTGTTGAACCAGACACACTCACACAATGCATCTTGGCGAGGAATTACGCCAATGCTGGGCTGAAAGAGAAAGCTGAAGCTGTTCTAACAGAGATGGAACGGAACAACTTAAATGAGAATAGTCTGGCTAGAAGAAATTTACTTCAACTTTATGCAGATATTGGACAAGCTGATGAAGTGGAGAGGGTTTGGAAGGTTTGTGAGTCAAATCCCCGGACTGGGGAGTTCCTTGCCGTGATCGAAGCTTGGGGAAAGTTGAATAAGGTTGATGAGGCTGAGGCTGTTTTTGAGAAGATGTTAAAAGCAGTGAAGAAACCTTCGTCACTGCAATACAATGCGCTTTTGAAGGTGTATGCAAATCATAAGATGCTGACAAAAGGCAAGGATCTTATTAAGCGTATGGCGGATAGTGATGGCAAGATTGGACCATTGACATTGGATTTAGTTGTGAAACTCTACGTTGACGCTGGAGAGATAGAAAAGGCCGACTCCGTCTTGCAAAAGGCTGCACAACAGAACCAATTGAAGCCATTGTTTATGTCCTATATGGCTTTAATGGACGAATATGGAAAGAGAGGTGATATTCATAACACAGAAAAGATCTTTCTAAGGACAAAGCAGGCTGGTTATGCAGCTAAATTTCGGCAGTTCCAAGCTCTTGTCCAGGCCTACATAAATGCTAAGGCACCAGCTTATGGGATTAGGGAAAGAATGAAGGCAGATAATATCTTCCCCAATCGAGCTTTGGCGGCACAATTGGCACAGGTTGATGCATTTAGGAAGACTGCTGCATCTGATTTGCTTGATTGAGGAACTTGAGGACCTACTTTCTGTTTGTGGAATCTAAACGCTACCTGAATTTGTATGTATGGAGGGCGAGGTCTATTGACATATTCTGTTCAGTATTATCAATTTGCAGGCTTAGCAACAATGCATATCATCAGTACAAAAATGATGTCACCGGTAGTTAAAAGGATATTCAGAAGGCTGGCCAGCAAAACAGACTGTTTTGGGTGGGGGGTTTGGGGAGGTGGGTGAGTCCCATGCGGGACCTACTGGTGGGGCCCATCCGCCTGTGTCTAATGGAGTAGCTGCCCCGTCTAGATTTATAAAAAAAAAGGGTTGTTCAATTCACAAGGTTGTTTTGAAGCAATAACTATCAATATTTTTCTGGTCGTAGCAAATTATCATGTGCCAGGTGATGGTCAAATTGATTTCGGCCATTGCAGGTTGCTCAAAAGGATCCCTTGCTCTTCCATCCAATATTCTGCTTTTTCCTCGATATGTACTGGTTCTAATACTCATGAGTTTGTTGTTTGCTTATTGGCTTTATATAGTTGAGAAGATTTTCTCGAGGTCTATTTCAACTACTTTTATCAGGTGGTGTCTGATAATAAAAATTTCATCTGTCTATATCTTCATAGATCATTATTAACGCCTCAAAAAGCAACCAGATAAGGGGGGTTATTTTTTCATTAGCAACTATTCTTACATTCCTTAATGGAAGAGTAAATAGCATTATTGCACTTCAAGCTATACGGTTTTTACATAATGCATCTTAAACTTTCAATCTTGATAAAATACATATTAAATTTTGAAATCACTAGTAATTGAGGTCCAATAGCTAACGAGCATTAAAAAATATGGACGATTTTAGTCACCGGATTTACACGTGAGTTTTTTTAATGGTAGAGTTAATCATTTTAAAAAAATGAAGCTTAACATGTGAAAAAAAGTATTAAATGAAAATTAAAGTAACTATTGGGTTTCAATTGCTACTTAATTCAAAATTTAAGTTGTATTTTGTCAGGATTAAAAGTTCACAATGTATTATGCAAAAGCCATATAGTTTGGGGGTACTATAATACAATCTACTCTTAATAGAGAGTTGTTTTCTAACCTTTAGCAAGCGACAAAGTCAATTAGTATCACAACATTATTCTTACAAAATACACGTAGGAACTAAAAAGTCGAAACTAAAATCAAAAGCACTATTATTAAATGATGTCAAATGGTGGGGGGGTGTGGTAATGGGTAAAGAAACTTAGATATAATAATAGGGTTATTAACATTAATAGCCCCTAAGCCTTCAGGTCTCTTTCACTTTATCCTTTAAGCTCTTAAAATCACCACTTTACTTTCTAAATTTTTCAAATTCTTTACTTTGCCCCCTAAATTTTAAAAATCACCTTTTTACCCCTAACCTTCAAAGCTTATCATTTTGTCTTTTATTCTTTTCAAATAAATAGAATTAAGCCTTTTTAATTCGTACATGGATCTGTCACGCCCCGGAGTACGGGAGGTGACGTGGTGGTTTAATAAGTTAATTAAATAAAGATTTAGCTAAAAACAGGGTTTAAAATTTAAATTTATAATTAAAAAATGATAATTTTTAAAATTTGTTTAAGTAGAATAAATTAAGAAAATAAAATAAATCATCATAATAATTAAGCAAATAAAATAACATTAAAAATAATTAAATATGGGGTGGAACGAGTATGGGTCTCACTGGCCCACATATTGTGCACACACATATAGTACTGACAATATTACAATACAACCACAGTCCAAAGTAAAAGAATAAGTTAAGAATCTTACATGCCTTGAATTGTATCTTAACCTACCCAATCTTCTACCGATAGTAAGTCCGGTCAGCGGACTCTTCTCTAATCCTAAGCTGATGCCCACCTAAGGTTAAGATTTTAAAACAGATAAAAATGTGAGCGAAAGGCTCAGTAGGACTATATTTACAAAATTATCCAACTTTAAAAGAAATTTCGTGAATCAAATAAACATATAGAAAACGAGCTGGTACAATCAAACAAATAAATGATTAAATGTGAAATTTAATAAAATAATTCAAACAAGTCAACCAGAAAGAATACCGTTTTCCTTCTCTGGACAAACCATATGTAATTCACCACCGTAGTGGCCCAGCTAGGTTTCGGGACCTGCCCCTAAGGTCGTTCACTACACGACCTGATCTCTAATATGACATCATGTCCTCAAATATATATATATATACATATATATCTCTTTGATTCATAAGATCTCTTCTTTACCAGATATAATCATTTATATTCATTATGAGGTTCATTATGAACATTTCTCAATCAACTGCTTGTAAAGATATTTAAATAAAATCATTTCCCAATCTGTCATTGAAAACATTTGATAGAAATTCATTTTTGGTTTAAATCATTTTGGAAATAAGGCTACCAAAGAAGAGGGGTAGAAGTCCTACCTCGATATCCGTGTCGGTGTCCCACACCGTAATCCTGGTCCGCTATACGTTAGCTCCGCGGATCCACGCACAAATCCTAAATACATAGTAACTTAGTCCATTAGTATCTAACCCGAGGTATCCTATGGTACTAAATCACCTGATGGTGTCCTAGTGTGCCATTTTAGGTTTAGAAAATCATTATATAAAGTTAGAATTTCAATCAGAGTTCAAAACAGTAGAAACAGGTGAAAAATCACAAAACTGCACCACGCCCGGTCGGCCTGCCGGTTGCCCTGGTTCGGCCTGCCAAACTGCACAGTTCGGCCTGCCGGAAAGCCAAGTCCGGTCTGCCGAACAGCCCAGTCGATCGGCCGACCAGTCCCAGGTTCGGCCTGCTGATCTTTTGAATCCGGCCTGCCGAACACGAAGTTCGGCCTGCCGATCTGGGAAAATTCCAGAATTTTTCATGCACGGGTTCTCGGCTTCCCGAATCCAAATTCTCAAATCTAACCTGTTTTCTCAATTCCCAGGCATGGATAATCATCATAAACTATAGGAAATCATAATGGAACACTTTTTAATGGTTTAAAACAAGTTTTAAACAAGATTTTCTCAAAAATCCAAAAACAGAAAAAATAGAGGAAAAATGAAAAATCTCGATTCCAATCCGTTTTTGATGAAATAAAGTTTCAATCCTAGTTAATCTAAGTTACTCTAAGCTAGATCAAAGCTTTTCTAAGCTCAAAATTGCTTAGATCTCAAAATGCAAGAGAATTTGAAAAATTGAAAAACTTTTAAATTTTTAAAACTAACCTTGAATCAAAGCTTGAAAATGATGTTTTTGTTGTTGAATCTTGTTCCCGAGCCTTCAATCTTCTAACCCAAAGCTTGAAAACGAATTTTGTTTCAAAATTTAGAGAGAGAAATAGGGAGAGAGAGAGTAAACCGAGAGAGAGTATACGGGAGAGGAGAGAGAGAGTGAACGTGTGAGGAATGAGAGAAGAAAGAGAAAGAATGAAATAAATAGAGGAAAAGGGAGAAAAGTGGTTGTACAAAACTATGTGCAACAGTACACTGTCTTTAAATCAAATTACTTTGTTAAAATTTAAATTAACAATTAAAACAATTTAGAATAATTAAAAATCATTGAAAGAGTAAAATAACATAAGTTTTTCTTAATTTTCACAAAATAATCAAATTAAGTTCTAAAACACTCATTGTGGCACACTAACCCACCATTTAGCATCCTAATTACACTTAATTAACTTCGGGGTGTTACAATATCACTACTCCTAAAGAGGAGCTATGGATTCCATATCTATGAATAACAGGTCTACGTCCTCAAGAGTCATGCCTCCAACGTACCGGCATGCATACCACTATTAAGATGTGGGTGTCACCCTTTGGTACATCAAAAGACACAAGTTAAGACAACGGGCCCACTAGTCATCTCAGGATTAAGATGCAATACAAATGATTGTCTAAAGTCAATCGATTTGCCAAGACAGAATTATTAATCCAAATCAATTCACTTTATGTCCCGATCCAACACATCGTCACCTATGACAACGTGCCAATGTTTCTATTCACGGAGTCCACCTCCGATGGTCAAGACAAACCATCTCCCAATAGGGATATAGACAACATA
>CAMOHE010041909.1:0-11327 GCA_946598075.1 Artocarpus hirsutus
TAAGGATAATTGAAAATTCCATATTCATTATCATCTCCAAAATCATGAAAATTCCATATTCAATCAAAATGCCATCGACTAGTAAAGACAATAAAATGAAATTCATTATCTTATGAGGGCTTAAAAGCCCATAAATAATGAATAATCAGTCTAGATACAAATACTGAAAACCAACATCGAGACAAACCATACGGTACGGTTATATACAATAGATACGGGATAAAATACCAAGTCTTGCTCAACTTATACCTTGTAGCATCATATTCTCTATTATGATTGGTTCTGCAAAACCTTTGAAGGGAAAAGTATTAAAATAGTAAAATATAAACGAAAGGCCCGGTAGAATTATCTTTTAAAAAACAACATTAAAAATAATTGCAAAGACAACAAAAAAGAAATATTCACAGATACACTTATTGAAACTAAAAAAATAATTTATTGAAAATTATAATAATTAGTTATTTACTTTTGAAAAGCAACATATGATTTATCACAATATAGAAAAAATATTTACTATTGAAAAGCTTTGCAAACAACATTGAAGTGGCCTATACAATTTTTTTGAGACCTACTCCCTTGAACGCTCTCTGCAAGACCTGAACTTTGATGGCTTTAAAGTGAAAAATCAATTATTCAATAGACATTGTGGATGGCATTTGAAAACTTATTAAAAACAAAGCTTGGTGTACGCAAGAATCGAGGTTCTATTTTATTTTAAAAATTCGTCTTGAAAATAATAAGAAGCTTGGTGTAGGCAAGAATCGAGGTTCTATTTTATTTTCAAAATTCTTCTTGAAAACAATGAGAAGCTTGGTGTAGGCGAGAACTAAGGTTCTGTTTTATTTTCAAAATTCTTCTAGAAAATAATGAGAAGCTTGGTGTAGTAAAGAATCCCTTAAAAAGATTAAAGATACAAGTCTTAAAATGATATAATTTAAAATTACATATTTTCAAAGAATTTTGAAAACATAATAGAAACAATTTTAAAAAACATTTAAGAATAATTCTAGACCAAAACAATTTTAAAACACGGTTATCAAAGGAAGGATATAGAAAATCTTACCTTTATATTAGCATATCAACACTGTTAGCTCCAAACTGATGCTAGCCCAATGTACAAACTATTTTATTTAAACCTTTAGACATTTAAAAGTCAGAAACCAAGAATCAAATTAATCTCTTTCAAGTACCATTATGCCAATTTAATCATTAGTATGCCACTTCAATCATTTAATCAGTAAACATGCATAACTTCTAAAGCATGATGCAACCATGCTAAAAAATGAAAATTGAAAAATACATTCTGGTTTAAAACAGTTTAAAATAGGTTTAAATTGAATCACATAATTTAAAAACAAATCAAAATCACACAATATGTCAAAAATGCACAAATTTTTGGCCTAGCATATGAGTGCTGACAAGCACTAGGTGTTAGACATGTATGCCCTAAGAAGTAAAAATGTAATATGTTTTTGAAGATATTTTTATCAATAAAGAATTTATTTATTATTTATATACCAAATCTTGTTCTCTTTAAGTTCATATTTGTTGAATATATGTTAAGCAAACAATAGTCTGAGACTGTCAGTTTAAACCTTTAAGAATTGGGCATATGAAGGACAGATTATGCAGAAGATATGATTCTTAAGGTGACGGTCTAAATTATAAGATCCGCAATTGAGGGAATAAAGTTGGGCACTTTATTCATGTAAAAATTGTTTTGTTGTCTATATCCCTATTAGGAGATGGTTTGTCTTAGCCATCGTAGGTGGACTCCGTTAATAGAAACATTGATACATTGTCATAGGTGACAATGTGTTGGATCAAGATATAAAGTGAATTAATTTGAATTAATAATTCTGGCTTGACAAATCAATTCACTTTAGACAATCATATGTATTATATCTTAATCCTAAGATGAATAGTGGGCTCGTTGTCTTGACTTGTGACATTTGATGTACCAAAGGGTAACATCCACATTTTAATAGTGGTACACATGTCGGTACATTGGAGGCATGACCCTTGATAATGTAGACCTATTATTCATAGATATAGAATCCATAGCTCCTCTTTAAGAGTAGTGATATCCTCTTATATACATTATCCTGCAATTGAAAAACTAGAGCGCTTAACCATTTGGATGATAGATGTAACCAATGTTATACTGTCTTTAGATAGCAAGTTTTTTGATGGTGAGATAATGAAATGTAAGATAAAAATAATCGAGAAGGTAAGGCAGAACTTGTCCTCAAGTCGATTATGGATAATTCTATGGGGATATGATACATTATGATATGTCATAGAGACTTAGCTACATAGGCTTCGCAATTCTATATAGTTCGAGAGTGTAACTCTAAGCTTTTAGTGGAGTAGCGTTGGAGTTGATAATTATAACATGTATGGTTAGAATATTGGGTTTCATAATTATCAGAAACTTGAAATATATAGGTCCATCAAGTCCCCTTTGCTAGCTCGTAAAAATCCTATAGCGATACAGTGTGCCTTCTTAATAATTGGTAACTTATGTTAGATTTATCAAATTAGTTGAAATTCAATAAAATCAAATAATTCATGTTTATTTATCGATTGAATTAATTTTGTGATACAATTAATTCAAGATAAATTTGTTGAATTATTGGAATTATATAATTCATGTCTGTTTATCGATTGGATTAATTTTGAATAAATTAATTCAAGATAAACTTGTTGAATTATCAGGAATATTTATTTTCCTAGAAATTATTTAGATATGACTGTTTTAATCAGACAACTTCTTTATTGTGTTATTTGAATTAAAACTGAGGCTCTATACTAAGAATCTCGGTTGGGAAATAAAGATTCACAGGGAACTTTTTATAGCAAGTTTAGTAGGCTGATTTTTAAGTTTGGCCTGCTGATTGAGGAGGTTTGGCAAGCCGATCTATCAGTTCGGCTTACCAATTGGGTGATAAAAGATCACACGTTTTCTCGTAGATTTTATTAGATATTGATTTTAATTTGATTCTGATTTGAATTTTTGAGGCCTTATCTAATAAAGACTGACTCTTGGACCTAACCTCTATAAAAGGGGAGTGAGTCTCATTATTATTCAAATCAATTGAGAAATCCAGAGTGGGACTCTGTAAGTGAGACTCTAAAACTCCCCGAAGAGCTATCATTCAAAAATCACGAATTATAACTTTGGCTACTTTTCAATTGATTGGAAGGAGAACCACCTGAAAAAAGCTGAACAACATAAGCCCACACTCATTCTGGTCGAGGATAGAGAATAGCAAAAAAGGCTAATTGTTTGAAGTCCTTATAGAATGTTACTTCTCTTCATTGATTACAAAAGCTTTTCGGTACATAGAGGTTAGTAAGATTTGGTTAATTTATGCATATAGCGTATCAAACTTGTATTTTAGAAAATACTCTGACATAAAAAAGTTTAAAAGTCCACTGCATACTATTTTTCCAACAATTGGTATCAAAGCCATGGTTTGTACATAAATTTGTAACTTTGTGATTATGCTATATGAATAAATTATGTCATCTTGATCTCTCCTATACTTGAATTTAATTTTTTAGAGAGTTAGCACTTTCGAGTTTTTATATATTTATGTTGTCATGGATTATATGGTGAATTTTTATTAATTACTTATGGTTGATTAAATTATTATTAAATTATTAATTAATTAATTAATTTATACCGGTTATGATTCTTTAGAGGCTAGAATATGTATCTAGGTTTTTCATGTAATTAGATGGCGAACTATCATCTCCGTCTAGGAATTATTATTTTACTCTAAATTTGTAAGAATTTGTGATTAAATAATCATTCAGACAAGATGGATCTAGAAGGGGGATCTTGAAAATGGATGATGGCGTTCCCAGGTATTTCTTGAGTCTCTAATTTTATGTTTTTGAATTGTTGAAAATAAAATTGGCGAATTGCAGTAAAAATTGTATTTTCTGGAAAGGGATGATCTCTGCTCGGTCGGCATGTTGAACCTCCAAGTTTGGTAGGCCGATGGTCGCAGGATCGGCTGTCTGACTCTCAAGTCTATTAGGCCATCAGAGAGCAGAAATTAGGTGGCTTTGGTGACAGGCCAAACTCTAGGTTCGATAGGCCAAACTGTCATGACTGGCAGGTTGACCTGAAAAGATCGATAGGCCGGTGGACCACGATCGGCAAGCCGATCACACTGATTAGCATGCCGGTAAAGAGTCCTAATTTTTTCAAAAAAGGTGCATTTTTTGATGCAATTTTAATTTTATTTTTGGGATAGCTTTGAGAAGCATTAAATTTGGATATGACTGGAAATATAGAGTATTCGATCTATGCAGGATTGAAGACTTGAAGATGGATATTACATGAAAAAGGATACAGCTTGAAGATTCAAGGATGAAGAATCGATAATACATTTCGATTATTCTCTTATAATCTTTATTTTTTATTCTCTAGGGTGGAACCATGATATTATAGTTATTTATTATTATTTTCCTTGTAGCTTTGCTTGTCTACATTATAATATGATTTGCCATGTATATTGATAACATGCCATATAGAATAGGGAATGCCACTCAATTAAAAATTGTTCATGCACGTTTTTAAAATAAAACCTTGATTTTAAAAGATTGAGTGGGAGAAGGTTTTCGAAAAGAGGACCTAAGGCCTCCATTGTTGGTTCATAGGTAGCACATGATGGTTTTGACCCTTAGGGAGGGACTTCATCATGTATCAGGTTGGATCTCCGAGAGGATAAGGTATTTTAACATGATTTATGATTGCACACCCTTAGGTAGTGATTATAAATCATGGATAAAATATTGAAATGATGGTTATACACTTATGTTAATTTTATTATTAACCTCCCCTAGGAGCTCTGTTGATAAAATTAATGGCCAAAGAAACAATTATTAAAATATGCTAGATCATACGGGTCTTGGATGACATATATTAATCAAGACAGGATCCGTGTTCCTGATTAAATTTGGCAACACTCCCCTAGGAGCTTGTTGAATTCTTACTTAGGAATTATCGTTATAAGGTTGTGATATTTTCAAGGTTTTGACACATAAACACATTTGTATGTTTTACGTGATTATGTTGTCTTACTAAATTATTATGATATGTTTGCTTATGTTTTGTATATGATTCTTTATTGTAGATTAAAAATGTCTAAAAACACTTTATCATCGATACTTGACAAAAACCAATTAATCGGAGAGAATTATAATGATTGAAAACGGAACCTAAATATCGTCCTCAACCCCTTGTTCTCCTAAGCCTACATGAAATTCCACCAACGATCAAATCTAAGCATATGATTGTTGGAAAGATGCTAATGATTTGGCCTACTGCTATGTTATGGCCAGCATGAACAACGTGCTGCAAGCTCAACATGAAGATTATGAGACAGGTAAACAGATCTTGGATAATCTGGAAGACATGTTTGGAAGCCAGGCCCTAACAAAGCAGCAAGGCGCGCTTCAGAAACTTCTTAACTGTAAACAAAAACTAGGGACATCTGTAAAAGAGCATATAATATTGGTCATAGGTTACCTCACTAAGGTACAAACCAATGGAGCCGACATCAATGTTGAAACTCAGAGGACTATGGTCTTTGAGACTCTATCTAAGGAGTTTATCTCGTTTAGAGCTACTTTTAATTTAAGTAATAGGTGAGATATGACCTTAACAGAATTAATGAAACAGTTATAGAAATTTGAACTACTGATCAGGGAGTCTCCTACTAGTGGCTAGGCCAAATTAGTAGTTGCTTTTGGTTCCAATCCCAATTTTGGGAATAGAAAGAATTAACGGGCCAAGAACAGAAGTCTTCTATTCCTGTAAATGGCAAGAACAAGAAAAAGAAGAAGAAGAATCCTAAGAAGCTCAAGTGCTTTTTCTACGGGAAGGTCAGGCATATTAAGAAGAATTGCAAGGACTTCCTTTCTTGAGGAGGTAGGTGTGATCTTTTGTATTTAGAAACTTATTTAGTTGAGGAATCAAGTGACATTTGGGTCATAGAATCTGGTGCAACTAATTATGTTTGTGTTTCTCTATAGGGGTTCAAAGAAACGAGAAGTCTGCTCCGTGAAGACTTCACGCTTTGGATGGGCAATGGATCCTTGGTCTTAGCTGAAGCAGTGGGAGACTTCTATCTATATTTTGATAATTATAAGAATTTAATTTCAAGAGATTGTTTTTATGTTCCTAAATTTAAGAGGAATTTAATTTTTGTATCTTGTTTATTTAAAGACTCCTATTTGGTTTCTTTTAATAAAAAAGTAGTGATTCGTAAAAACAAATCTTTTATTTGTTTTAGATGGATGCAAAATAATTTATATTTTATCAAACCTAAGATGGACTTACTACTTAATGCTGAAATAAATGATAATAACTCTAAAAGAGTTAAAACTTCTCACTCTAATAAGACTTATCTTTGGCATTTGCATCTTGGCCATATTAACCTGAATAGGATTCAAAGGTTGCTAAGGGATGGACCTTTAAGTCACTTAAATGTGGAATCTATACCTCAATGTAAATCTTGTTTGGAGGGTAAAATGACCAAAAGACTATTAGGGTCTAAAGGCAATAGGGTTGAAGGGGTTCTAGAACTTGTGCATAGTGATGTTTACGGACCAATGAACATCCGGGCACGAGAAGGGTATGAGTAATTCATCACTTTTATTGACAATTACTCAAGGTATGGGTATGTATACCTGATGTACCACAAAAGCGAAATTTTTTACAAGTTCAAGGAGTTTCATGCTGAAAGTAGAAAAGCAATTGAGTAGACCCATAAAGTCACTTCAATCCGATCGAGGTCTGATGAGTTCTTAGGACACTTATTAAGGAATGAGATTTTATCCCATTTGGCTATGCTGGGCACTCCGTAGCAGAATGGCATAGTGGAGAAAAGAAATAGGACTTTATTGGACATGGTTAGGTTTATGATGAGTTATTCATCATTGCCTTTATCCTTTTGGAGAAATGCACTACAAACCTCTTTTGAACAATGTGCCTTCAAAATTGGTTTTTAAAACTCCTCATGAGTTGTAGACAGGCAAAAAGACATCCTTAAACCATATTTGCATATGGGGATGTTTGGCTCATGTCCTATTTAAGGATGCAAATAAGTTGTAGCATGTTCAAAAGTTTGCGTTTGTAGGATATCCAAAACAGACTAAAGGGAGTTATTTTTATAACCCAAGGGAAAATAAAGTCGTGGTTTCAACCAATGCAACTTTCATTGAGGAGGGTTACATGGACGACTTTAAGCCTCAAAGCAAAGTAGTGCTTGAGGAGTTAAGGAGTAATCAATCACTCTTGGGGTTCTAGTGGAAACCACTCTAATCAGTGTAGAAAAACCAAACGAATATAAACAACAACCTAAAGGGCTTCGTCGTAGTAGGAGAATCGAGCTTCAACCCAAGAGGTATATGTTCAATGGTGAGGCCTTCTTGGCTAGACCAAATGAACATGATAGGGATCCTTATACTTATGCAGAGGCTATGAAGGATATTGATTCGAAACTCTAGACAAAGGCCATGAACACAGAGATGAAGTCTATGGAAACTAATCAGGTTTGGCAACTTGTGGATCTTCCTAAAGTGGTAAAATCCATAGGGTGTAAATGGATCTATAAGAGGAAAGAAGAGTGGATGGAAAGGTTGAAACCTTTAAGGCTAGACCAGTAGCTAAAGGTTACACGCAAAAGGAAGAAATCGAGTACGAGGAAACCTTTTCACCTATAGCCATGCTTAAGTCCATCTAGATTCTTTTGTCCATAGCTGTCGCTCTCAACTATGAGATTTGACAAATGGATGTTAAGACAACCTTTCTGAATGGCTATCTTGATGAGTCCATTTATATCAAACAACCAGATGGGTTCAAGGTCAAGGGTCAAGAGGGTAGGGTTTGTAAGCTGCTAAAGTCGATTTATGGACTTAAGCAGGCTTCCCATTCTTGGAACATAAGATTTGATCAAGTGATCAAGACTTATGGGTTCTCACAAAATATGGATGAGCCATGTGTTTACAAACACATTAAAGATATGAAGGCAGTTTTTCTACTGCTCTATGTAGATGACGTTTTGCTAATTGGCAATGACATTGGGGCATTATCATCAGTCAAATTATGGTTGATCAAGCAGTTTGACATGAAGGACTTGGGTGAGGCTAATTTTGTTCCTGGTATCTAGATTTTTTGGAATAGGAAGAACAAAATGATAGCTTTGTCATAAATCGGCTACATAGATAAAATTCTCAAGAGGTTTGCAATGCAGGATTCCAAGAAAGATGGGCAACCATCTAGGTCTGGAATTACTTTTTTTAAGAAAGACTCTCCAAAGTCTGGGGAAGAAAGAGAATACATGAAGAAGGTGCCTTATACTTCGGCTATGGTGGTCTCATGTATGCCATGCTTTGCATACGACAGGATATTTGTTATGCGGTTCGGATTGTAATTCAATTTTAGGCTGATCTGGGACCAAACCACTAGGTTGCAGTCAAGCATATTTTTGAGTACCTAAGAAGGACTCTAGGATATATGCTTGTATATTCAAGTGAGAACTTAACTCCTTTAAGATACACTAATTTGGATTTCCAATCCTAACTGGATTCTAGGATATCAACTTTGGATTTTGTGTTTACTCTAGGCGGTGGTGCCATCAATTGGAGAAGTGTGAAGCAAGATTGCACTTCAAATTCAATGATGGAGGCCGAGTATGTGGTAGCTAATGATGCTTTAAAGAAGCAGTGTGGCTCTGTAAGTTCCTTGGGGATCTTAAGGTAGTTCCTGGTGTGGATAAGGTGGTATTGTTATACTGTATTAACAGTACAACGGTAGCTAATGCTAAGGAACCAAGATTTCATAAGAAGAGTAAGCCTACTAATCGAAAGTATCATGTGATAACGGACATCGTCGAGGGCAGGCATGTTATGGTGTGTAAAATCACGTCAGAAATAATTTAGCTGATCCATTCATGAAGACACTTATTGGGAGAGTCTTCGAGAGGCATGTGGAAGCTATCGGGATACGAGATTTGTCATATTTACTCACTCAGTGTAAGTGGGAGATTTTTGGACATGTATACCCTAAGGAGTAAAAATATAATATGTTTTTGGAGACATTTTTATCAATCAAGAATTTATTTATTATTTATATACCAAATCTTGTCCACTTTACATTCATATTTGTTGAATGTATGTTAAGCAAACAATAGTTTAAGACTGTTGGTCTAAACCTTTAAGAATTGGGCATATGATAGACAGATTATGCAGAAGACATGATTCTTAAGGTGACAATCTAAATCATAAGATCCACAATCAAGGGAATAAAGTTGGGCACTTTATTCATGTAAAGATTGTTATGTTGTTTATATCCTTATTGGGAGATAGTTTATCTTGGCTATCAGATGTGGAATCTACACATAGAAACATTAGCACATTGTCATAGGTGACAATGTGTTGAATCAGGACATAAAGTGAATTGATTTGGATTAATAATTCTGTCTCGGTAAAATTGATTCACTTTAGACAATCATATGTATTGTATCTTAATCCTGATATAAATAGTATGCCTGTTTTCTTGACCTGTGACTTTTGATGTACCAAAGGGTTGCGTCCACATTTTAATAATGGTATGCATGCTGGTACATTGGAGGCATGACTTTTGATAGTGTAGGCTTGTTATTCATAGATATGGAATCCATAGATCATCTTTAGGAGTAGTAATATCCTCTTATATGCGTTATCCTATAATTGAAAAACTAGAACGCTTAACCATTTGGATGCATAGGTGTAACCAAACGTTATACTATCTTTAGATAGCAAGTTTTTCGATGGTGAGATAATTGACTGTAAGATAAAAATAATCAGGAACGTAAGGCAGAACTTGTCCTTAAGCCGATTATGGATAATCCTATCGGGATACGATACATTATGATATGTCATGGAGACTTAGCTACACGGGCTTCGTTATTCTTATAGTTTGAGAGTGTAACTCTAAGCTTTTAGTAGAGTAGCGTTGGAGTTGATAATTATGAAATGTATATTTGAGATATTAGGTTTTATAATTATTAGGAACTTGAACTATATAAGTCTATAAGGCCCTTTTGCTAGCTCGAAAAATCCTGTAACGATCCAACATATTTTTTCAATAATACTTATATTAGATTTATCAGATTAGCTGAAATTCGGTAAAATTAGATAATTCATGTTTATTTATCGATTGAATTAATTTTGTGATAAAATTTATTAAAGATAAAGTTGTTGAATTATTGGTATTAGATAATTCATGTTTGTTAATCGATTAGATTAATTTTGAATAAATTAATTCAAGATAAACTTGTTGAATTATTAGGAATATTTATTTTCCTAGCAAATCTAGATATGACTGTTATAATCAAATAACTTCTCTATTGGGTTATTTGAATTAAAATTGAGGATCTATACCAAGAATCTTAGGTGGAAAATAAAGATTTCCAAGAACTTTTTATCGCAAGTTCGGTAGGCCAATCTTTAAGTTCGGCCTGCCGATTGAGGAGGTTCGACAGGCCGAACTGACAAATCGGCCTACCAACCAGGCAATAAAAGATCATGCGTTTTTTTTGCAGATTTTAGTAGATATTGATTCGGATTCAAATTTTTGAGGCCTTGTCTAATATGGACTGACTTTTGGGCCCAACCTCTATAAAAGGGAGTGAGCCTCATTATTATTCAAATTAGTTGAGAAATCTAGAGTGAGACTGTCACGCCCCGGAGTACGGGGGGTGACGTGGTGGTTTAATTAAGTTAATTAAGTAAAGATTTAGTTAATAATCAGGGTTTTAGAAGGAAATTTATAAATAAAAAAGGTGATAATTTTAAAATCGTTTGAATAAATAAGTTAAAGAAATAAATGAATTACCATAATAATTAAACAGATAGAAATAATATTAAAATAATTAAATATGGGGTGGAACGCGTATGAGTCCCACTAGCCCACATATTGTGCACACACATATAGTACTGACAATATTATGATACAACCACAGTCCAGAGTAAAAGAAAAGTTATAGTCTTACATGCCTTGAATAGTAAATTAACCTACCAAATGCCTCTACTGATCGTAAGTCCGGTCGGCGGACTCTTCTCCAAACCTATGCTGATATCCACCTAAGGTTAAGATTTTAAAACAGATAAAATGTGAGCGAAAGGCTCAGTAGGACTACATTTAGAAAATTATTCAATTTTAAAGAGATTGCGTAAATTAAATAAACATATAAAATATATGGATACGATCAACAAATAAATAATCAACTGTGAATTTAAATAAAATATAATCTCACCAAAATAAT
>CAMOHE010041914.1:0-15487 GCA_946598075.1 Artocarpus hirsutus
TCTCGAGTACCAATTAGCTCAATTGGTACTCGAGATGGAAATAAGAACCTCTTAAGGGAGGTTTGAGGTTCGAACACGAGGGACGCGAAAGAAATCCCTGAGGGGCCAGAGGGCCCCAAAGGGGACAGTACGGATGAGTGAGCGGCATGGGGATGGTCTACCAATAAGAGCCACAAGTCCGAGGGCCCCGCAAGGTGGGTCCTATGGAGGCTTGAGGGAGTACGCCCGGGCCGGACGCCACACGACAAATATGCCTACGTCCACTGTCGCCAAGCTAAACTCCTTTGCTTGACCTCTTGTACTATTAGACCGTCTTTTCGACACGATCACTCCTTTATACAACTAGTGACTTGCTCAACCTAAGGCTCACCACATCTTCTTACAAAGTGACAATTTTTCCCAAAGATTGTCTAACTAAGAATTCCCCAAATTTACAAGGCTTTGGAAACCCAACAATGTAAATAATGTGGTTGTAATTTTGGTACACTCACAAATTATACACTCCAAAATAAAAGAAATGAAAATTTTAATTGTGGTACATGTTTGGAGGTGTGAGTGATTCTCAAGATGAATATGAAACAAGTTTAGCTCAAGAAAATGTGTGTGTAATGAATTGTTGAGAAGAACAATGTAGAATAATGTCAAATTTCACTTGTGTTCCTTCATCATCTATTGCACGTTGAATGGATGAGCAGTTATAGCTCCCTAGTGCTTAGAACCATCTAAAAACATCAATTTTGGATCAAACTAGCCGTTGCAATCTGAGCTCCAATGGTAAAAAAAAAAATAGCTGTTACAGACAGTTCGACAGGGCAAAGTTTGAGGCGCTAAAAATCAAGTTCTCAATGGTCACCGAATCGACAAGCCGGTTCACAGTTCGACAGGCCAAACTTTGAACCATCGGCAGGCTAAAACCAAACCCTCGACAGGCCGACAGAACCTGTACAGGAAGGATTTCTATAACCCTCAGATCGACAGGATGAAGTAGGGCATTCGACAAGCCAAACTTTGAAACTATGGCAGGCCAAAGATACCTTCGACAGGCCTCTAGAGCCTCTACAGACGAGTGGTAAAAAGAACCCAGATCAGCAGGCCGAAGCAGGGCTTTCGGTAGGCCAATCAACTTCGACAGGCCGACCAAGTCTGGTCGGTAGGCCGATTTACCTTGGGCCAAAATTGCCCGAGAAACCTGTCAAGAAGCCTGTTTAACAAAATACTTCTAAAACAATTTAAGTCAAATTATCTCATGCAATTCAAATTCAAAACAATATCAAATATAAGTATGCATAATGAATGCAATGTGAGTGTGTGCTCTTAAGCTTTCTTTAGATCATTCAATTTGAGAATTTTCTCACTTACACTTTTGAACTAAATAAAATTCAATTGTGTCTGCATTAGATAGGTACTTAGAGCAAAATTCAATCGATTCCTCAGCTATGTAACTTTCTACAATACATCCCTCTGGCCTATTTCGATTCTTCACATGGCCCTTCAAAACCTTCATATATCTTTCAAATGGGTACATCCATCATAAATACACCGATCCGCATAACTTAACTTCATGTACTAAGTGCACCATTAAATGAATCATGATGTCAAAAAATGCCGGTGGAAAATACTTTTCAAGCATGCATAAGGTTTGCACCAACTCCGATTGTGGTGAATTTAGCACAAGTGGATCAATGACCTTTGTGCATATTGAATTGAAGAACGAGCACAACTTGAAAATTGCAAATCTCACATCCTTTGTTAGAATTCCCTGCAAAGTAAGTGGAAGTAATTGCTGCATCAACACATGACAATCGTGTGTTTGCATGCCAATAAGTTTCAAATCCTTCACCGACACCAACTTTTTGAAGTTCAAAGAATACCTGTCCGACACTTTTAATGAAGCAAGCCATTCACAGAGTTTTCTCTTTTTTGCTCTGGATAACGTGTGCTTTGCCGGAGGTAAGTAAGTACGGTTTCCTCTTTTCTCGAGAAACAAATTAGGCCTAATCTTCATTTCCATGAGATCCAACCGAGCTTTTTCACCATCCTTAGTCTTGCCCAGAATGTCAAGCAACGTGCCGACTATAGATTCACAAATGTTTTTCTCAATATGCATAACATCCAAGCAATGATGAACAAAAAGTGTCTTCTAGTAAGGAAGATTAAAGAAGATTGATCTTTTTTTCCATGGTCCATCATTTTGCGTCTCCTCCTTACCTTGCTTTCTCTTACCGAATACGACTTTTATATCTTTTACCATTTTAAATATTTGTTCACCTGTCAAAGGGCGAGGAGGGTCTCTTTCTTCGCTGTTACCATCAAAGGCTTTCTTTTGTTTGTGGTAGCGATGATCTCTTGGCAACCATCTTCTATGACCAAGAAAAATGGTTTTCTTACCATTTTTCAATCGTTTGTGAGACGTTTCCGTCATGCAAATAGGACAACTAATAGAACTCTTCACTGAATAACCAGATAAATTGTCATATGCAGGGAAGTCATTAATTGTCCATATCAACATTGCATGGAGTGTGAACGTCTCTTTTCAGTAAGCATTCTAACTTCAACTCTATTTTCCCACAACTTTTTTAGGTCATTGATTAACGGTGCCAAGTATACATCAATGTCATTACCTGGTTGGTGAGGACCTCGAAATCAATAAAGACAACATTAAAAACTTTCGCTTCATGCACATCTTTGGAGGGAGATTATAGTTAACAAGTATTACGGGCTAAGTGCTATGTCTACTACTCATGTTACCATGTGGGTTCATTCCATCCATCGACAAAGCGAAATGTATGTTTCTTGGATCCGCACTAAAGTTGGGATGATCGGTTTCAAAAGTCTTCCATTGTGGTGAATCCGTCGGGTGTCTAAGCATACCATCATCTGCCCATTTGTCATGATGCCATGTCAAATTCTTGGCATGTTTTGGGTTTTCGAATAAATGCCTCAAATGTGGTAGTGGAATATACCTTAACACTTTCTTTGGCACTCCATTCTTGCCGTCTTTTAGCTCTTTTCCTTTCTTCCACCTTGCTTGTTGACAAACAGGACAATAATTCTCGTCCTCATACTCATTCCTATAGAGAACATAATCATTTTCACAAGCATAAATTTTCTCATAAGCCATTCCCAAAGTGCTCAAAGTCTTCTTAACTTACTAGTTGGTAATTTATTACCCTCTGGTAGAAGCCTTTCTAAAAATTCCAACAGCTTTGTGAAACTAGAATTTGACCAACCACCTGATGCTTTCAAATTCCATAATCCAACTAAAGCAGACAATTTAGTGAAATTGGTACACCCCTTATACATGGGTGTCTTTGCATCATTCGTCATTGTCTCAAATAAATCCAGACAGTGCACAAAGTTCTTCTAAATCATTGACCATGTCAACCATATTGTCTTGATCATCCATATTATCCTTCACAATAGCTTTCTTTTCTTTACTTAGTAAACTTGGATTGAAATTAGACTCGCAATGAAAATGCCACGTTTGATAACCACTTATAATTCCATTTCAAAATATATGTCCTCTAACAATTGGAATTGGATGCAATATATGGTTTCTACATTGAACACACAAACACCGAATTTTATCCCCATTGGCATGACTTTTGGCAAAATCCAAGAACTCTTCCACACCATTCATATACTCTTCAGACAATCGAAAATCCCATATCCATTTCCTATCCATTTTGCAATTCCTAAATCGAAATAATAAATAGCAAATATTCAATTAAAACTAATTTCACAATTTATATATATACCCACTTATATATATATATTAATTAATCATAAAACAAAAACATCACCCATGATAAAACAAATAAATCATACTCATGATCCACAATACAAATTTCATGGAATAAAGAACAAAATTAACATCTATTTATCAATTCGGATTAATTATACAACACAATCAACAACAATTTATCGATTTCTAACAAAAACTTACAATTTGGGTTGAGATTAAGGAGTGTGGAGGTGGAGAGGGACAATAGCACTTGATTTGGATGGATCTGCGTTTGTATTTGAGAAGTTAGTTTCTAAATTGTTCTGAATGTCGAGGTAGGAAAAAGGGGTTTTAAATAAGCTACCATGATAGTTTTATTAAAAAATAGTCATGAAATTAATGGGCTACTATGACGGTTTTTTAAAAAACCATTTTATTAAAAAAGGGGTTTTTTTTAGTTACCACGACGGTTTTATTAAAAAACCGTCGTGGAATTGATAGGCCACCACGACGGTTTTATAAAAAACCATCATGTAATAGGAAAGCTACAACTACGGTTTAAAAAAACCGTCATGGTAGCCCATCAATTCCACGATGGTTTTAGTCCTTGCGGGCATAACGCACCGCGCTTTTTCCTCCTTACCACGATGTTTTTTGAGAAACGGTCGTTAAATAAATGTTGTATAATAAAAAATTTATTGTAGTGTATCTTACTTCATGTGGCATTCGTCATGATTTTTCAATCTAATATAGATCAAAAATTTATTTTTCCAGTTATCATAAAATTTCATGTTTCTCAAAATTGTCTAAAAAAATAAAAAATAAAAAATACATTAGAAAAACGCACTATTTAAAAAAATGGTTCTACCTGAGATCGGCCTGTCGGTTTATGACCATTGGCCTGCCGGTTTAAGGTAACCAGCCTACCAATGCAGGGTAATCTGCCTGCCAACCAACGCTGAACCAACATTTTTTCAACCTTTTGCAAAAAACAATTTTTAAGCCATTTTTTAATTTATTTTTCAACAATTCAAAAACATAAAAATTTATAAACACGGAGAAAACATATAGAATTGTAATCATTTCTATCTTTTAGATCCGTCTTTTCTTCGAATAATTTTTTTAATACAAATTTACATACCATAATTAAAATAATAGATCCTAGATGGTGATGATAGACCACCATCTAATTATATGAAAACCTAGATACATATTTTAACCTCTAAGGAATCAAACCGACAAAATTAATTAATTAATATAATAATTAAAACAAAAATTTAATTAACAAAAATTAATTAATATTCTCCATATAATCTCATGACAATATATAATTATGTAGAAACCCTAAAGTTTCAACTCTCTAAAAAATTTAATTCAAGCATAGGAGAGAAAAAGATTTCATAATTTATATACACATAATTTATATACATAGCATGATCACAAACTCGTAAAATTAATGAAAACCATGTCTTTGATACCAATTATTAGAAAACACAAACGTAGCAGAATTTTAAAATTTTTGAATTTAAGTTTTTTTCAAATAACAAGTTTGACATGTTAAGTACATAAATTAATAAAAGATCTTACGTACCTCTTCAGTAGATCGAAAACTGTAGAAACTGTAAGTAGAGAAGATTGTCTCAGAAGAATCTCAACCAACTGGTCTTCCTTACTATTCTTTTTACATGATTGGAATCTGGGTGGTCGCATATCGTACAGCTTTTCCTCCAATGACCTCTCCTTCCAACCACTTGAAAAAACTAAGAGCTACGGTTTTAGATGTTGAACAATAACCCTCTAAGAGTTTTAGAGTTTCTCTCATTAGAATACTCTCTTTATACTTCTCAAATGATCTAAAAAACAATAAAAAATAATTCCCTTTATATAGTGATCGAATTTGGGGTTAGCCCTTATCAAATTAGTTTTCAAAATTCAAGTTAGGATCAACTTCTAACAAAAAACGCATGAAAAACACATATAAAGATTATCACACGGTCAGCATGCTAAACACGTAGATTGCCTTGCCGAACTTATGGCATCGGTTGCCAAACTTGGCCAACGGTCTGCCGATCAAGCGATAATTTAGAAATCTTAAAATATTTTATTTTTACACTGGAATCTTAGATAGAGCCTAGTTTTAATTTAAATAACCCAATGGAGAAGTTTTCTGATTAAAACAGTCATATATAGATTATCCCATATTAACTAAAATATTATCCAAATAATTCAATATGTTTATCTTAAATTAATTCACAAAAGTAATTTAACCAATAAACCAACATGAATTATTAAATCCAATCTATCAAAATTTAGCCAACATAATAATTAACATAAGTCATCAGCATATAGGAAAAAACATGTTGTATCATTACATCAATTATTATGAGCTAGCAAAGGGACTTGATGGACATATATTGATTGACCTCTCATAATTATAAAATAACATATCTTAGATACATATATTTTTGTAATTATAAACTCTAATGTCACTCTACTCAAAGCTTAAAGTTGCACTCTCGAACTATATAAAATTACGAAGCTTTAAAAGCTAATCATCCATTATATATCATAATGTGTAACATCACCATAGGATATTCATAATCAACTTAAGGATAAATTCCATTTTACCTTCCCGATTATTTTTATCTTATGTTTCATTATCTTACTATTGGAATACTTACTATCCATCAATAGCAAACCATTTGGATATTTCATTTGGTTACACCTATGTATCCAAATAGCTGAGCGCTCTGATTTTCTAATTACAAGATAATGCTTACAAAAGAATATCATTAACTCTACAAAAGAGCTATAGATTTCATATCAATGAATAACGAGTCTACATCAATTAAGAATCATGTCTTTAATGTACTGGTATACGTACCTTCATTTAATTCAGGATCACCCTTCGGTATATTAAAAGACACAAGTCAATAATATAGGCCCATTACTTCATTTTAGGATTAAGATGCAACACTCCGATTATCAAGACAAGTCATCTCTCGTTAGGAATGTAGACAACATAACAATTTTAACATGAATAAAACGCCTAACTTTATTCCCTCAATTGTGAATCTTATTATTTAGACTATCACCTTTAAGATTTCATAACTTCTGCATAATTTGCCCATCATATGCACAATTTTAAAGTTTTAGATTGACAGTTTCAAACTTTGTTTGCTTATCATATATTCAATAACAATGAATATAAAGAGGACAACATTTGATATATTAAAATAACAAAGTCTTTATTGATTAAATGTCTCAAAAACTATTACATCATTTAATCCTTAGGACACCCACTCTATCAATAAGGATATTTATTAATTGAATTATGAATTAGTATATGTAATCCTTTTGGTGTCGTTTCTCTTTATAAAGCAACATATAGTTGTCCATATGTAAAAATTTCATTTTCTAAATATAGACCTATTTTATTCAAAGTTTGTCCTTGGCTTTTATTTATTGTCATAGCATAACAATTTTTTATAGGAAATTGTCATCTTTTTAATCTAAAAGGCCATTTAGATTTATGTGCAATCATTTTAATTCTTGTAATATAAACTTTTTCATTAGTGTTATTTAAATTTATAATTTGTCCTTCTATAATTTTATTTATCAATTGTGTAATAATGAGTCTTATTCCGTTATGTAATCCCATTGATTGGTTTAAATTTCTTAATAATATAATTGGAATTCCACCTTCAAGGTTTAATTCATATGGTGGTACACCGTTGAGATTTAGAGTATGCAAAAATTCTTGAGAATATTAAAGATTTAGTTCCTCTACATTTTTAGAGGAAGATACTATTGTGTTATAACTATAATAAGATTTTAATTCACGAAGTACCAAAGATAATATATGGCTGTTGATGTCATCAGTTGTTTTATTTTTTGGAGTTATTATCACTTGTTGTTTTAAATATTTTATGTTGTTAAAATAATTGTTAAAGTCATCATATATTACTATGGAAATCTTTTCGATTGGATTTGATTCATATTGCATTATGTATTTTTTTGGTATTTTAATCCATGTGACACCTTTATTTTCTAAAACTTTTGTTCCGCCAGTTGTACCATTTCCAATTTTTAATATCCAGTTTGAAAATTCAATAATTTTTGTTTTTTCTTGTTCTATAATATTATGACATTTTAATATCATATTTTCTGTTAATGTTAAAATTCAAAAATGTGGCCATAAATAGGAATTATTTATACTTGCATCTATTATATGTTCTTTGGTTCATGTAGAAATAATAAGTAAATTTTGTTAGAAGTTACCACCTTACACAATAGTCATGCCACCAAATGGTTGTTCAAAATTATTTTTTAAATCTTGTAGTGTTTTGTTTAATGCTTCAAAACAATGTTTGTTATTCATAGATGCTTCATCCCATAATATAAGTGTTTTTTTTAATTAATTTTGTTAATTGGGTTCCTTTTTTGATATGACAGGTAAAAAATTTATCTGTTGATAATGTTATCCGAAATCTAGAGTGTGTAGTTCTACCTTTTAGTTGTAATAATTCCACAAGATGCAATAACTGAAACAATTTCATTATTTAGTCTTATTTTAGTAATGATTGTATTCCAAAAATATGTTTTTCCAGTTCCTTCATGACCATAGATGAAAAAGATTGTATTTTTTATGATTAAGTAATTCAAGAATTTGTTCATAAATGTATTGTTGTTCGTTGTTTAAATTTTGTACTAATATAATATTTTCCTCTTTTAATTTATTGAATCATAATTAAGTTCTTCTCTTTAATTAAGCTATTTTCTTAATATTTCATTAGATAGTTTAGCTATTAGTGATCCTATAGGAAGAGGTAAATTGAAGTTTGTCAAAGTTGATGAATTTATATTTAATAATTTTTCTAGTTCATATAATACATAATTATATAATTCGATTTCAGGTATTTGGAAACATGGATTGTTAATTTTATGTAAAATATAATCTGTCATAAGTTTCTAACATTTTTTGAATAATTTTATTAGATTATTTATATTGCAAAATAATAAGATTATAATGAATAATTGTTGTAATTGAATTGATATTGACTAGAATGAAGCTTCTAATATTGATTCATCCCATTCTTTATCATCTCTTAGTAAGGCTAGTGCATAACATGTTGCCTGATTTATTGGATATGTTATGTTGTCAACTGTTTGAAGGGATTCGTAACTTGTTATATCTTTTCGATGATTTAGTAATAATTTTAGGTAATATAGTTCTCCAGAACTTGGATGCACATAGAAGGTTCTTCCAATTGTATGTCCTGTTTGTCTAAGAGTCCAATTTTTATATTTGTTATTCCAAACATATTTAATAGGAAATTCGGTGTAACAAAGTTCTTGAGCCTTAATATTAGATTTATTAGTTTTCATCCTTTTTGTTAGAGTTGTGTTATGAATTCTTTTTTTTTTATTATTATGTTATTAAGGCATTAATCTGAGTGAAATGTTGCATTTTGCATATGTCGTAGATGAATTGATAGTCGAACAACTAGATTTCTATGATTTATTAGGAATTCATACAATCTCCACATAGCTTCATATGGTGTTATATATCGATAATTGATATAATTTTTAATTTCATCTTCTTCCTGATAAATAATTTATCCATATCGTTTTGTATATATATTATCTTCTATTACTGCTCTTATTCTATCTAGTCCTTTTGTTAAATATTTAAATAAATATTTTATGAGCATAGATTGAGAACGGATTTCGACATTAATATGAGCATGAAATTTTAAACATGGGTCTTTGATATAAGGAACTATAAATTTGTTGTCTAATTTAATATTTTCTTTTTCTATATAAAAATTGTATTCCTGCGTTTGTAATGGACAAATTTATTTTCTTCAATAGTTGTTTTATTTTTTTATTTGTTTTGAGAATTTTTTTGAACATTTTGAATTTTTCATGCATGGAGTATGTGTTTTGGCAATGCCACACGTCAATGTATCATAAATTCAGTTATAATATTATATTCTAATCGATTCTTCGCAAGATCAGGTATTTTTACAAAAATAATTTTGTCTCTTTTTTATTGTTCACGTAGTTTTTCTTCAGGATGTAACCAAAACAAAAAATGACAATACAGTAAGTCTCATTTTTGAAATTCGACTACATAAAGATCCACAAAGTAAAATAGAAGGAAAAAAAGGAGAAAATTGCGTTAGTGTTTTATTTATATTAAAGATAAAGATTTTTTTTATTAATGGGATAAAACTAGTGCTGAAAAAGTAAACTAACCTGCAACAATCATTTCAAAAAAAATTCCAGTTTTGATGATGGATAAAATATGATCTAATTTCATTTTAAAAAGTCTTGTGATAATATCTAGTCTATCTTCAGGTTTTTGACCTAGGATTTTGGCAAAAGCTCTCATAATTTCACGCCATTTGAGATTGCATGTAAATATTATGAATAAGTCTAGATTTCCTCCATAGTATCTACAAATTGCCATCGCTTGTTGACAATTTTGAATCATATAACTAGGGCTTCCAGTGTGGGTAGAAAGGAGGATAATTCTTTTATCTATTGCTTGTGCATTTGTGTCACTTCTAGTAATGATATCTTGATAAATTTTAGATCTTAGAATTTTTTTATTTTTTCTAATATAGTCTAATCGATCTTTTTCTACATAAACATATGCATCAACTACATATTGTTGGAATAATCTTCCACTCCTAAATAGAGTATTGCCTTAGTTTTCATGTTGCTGTAATTGATAGTAATAAAATGCTTCTATAGAAATTCTTTTTGTTGAAGGTTTTTTTTATTTGAATCATTTGTATTCTATTTTAAATCAATTCCATAACCATCTTCTTCATAAGGATATAGCAGAGGATATTGCAAAACCATATAAGATGGATGTAATTTTGTAATTCTTTACAAAGTATCTGTTTTGTCTTAGATTATAATATCTCTTCATTGTTCATAATCACCAATATCTCCAACTATTAAACCGCCTATGTCATTCGAGGTAGGCAGTTCGTATTTATTGCTATCTGTGCATCCTTGACCTATAAGTTTTAGTTTCATTGAAGGGATTTGATGTTCTTGGTATCTATCATTTACCATTCAAAAGAGTTTTACTAATTTATTAGTTTTGTTAAGCAATTATAATCAAAATTTCAGTTATTATTTTAGTTAAGTTTTTGGACACATCATTGAATGAGAATGCTGCCATTCGATTTTCAATTTCATTTTCTATATTATATATATAAAGTTGTGCAAATTTTGGAGGATTATTATTAACTGGCAATAGAGATTCCATTAGATGATATATTTATCCACTCATTTTAAAAATATATAGACCATCTGAATCTTTGGTATTTGTTTCTATATTTGCTCCAAATGATGTAAATGCAAACATAGAATTATAGGGATGAATATTTTTTTTGGAAATGTATGCTTATTGGTCCTCCACACTAATCAAGTAAGTTATCTAGTATAGGAGGAGTTTTTTTTTAAGGGTAAAACAACTTTTCCATCTTGACAACAAAGATTAAATTTGGAAGGACTGGTGGTTTTGATTCATTTATAGAAGCAAACAAGAGCACCATAATGTTTACAGAGGCACAAACAGTTTCCAAGATCGAGGTACGTATCACTGACACCTATGGAAAAACACGAAAGAGGAAAACATATAATATATAAGGAATTAGTATTCTTGTTTCTATAAAGGTTTTTTTTTTTTTTAATAATTATTTGACTACAACCTTTGTTATAGATGAGAAGATTTCTTTATTTTACTATGACCTTGAGATGTTGATGGTGTGTTATATCAGATGTTTGCTCTTGGGACTCAAAAAAAGCCAGCATCGCATCAACCTTGGATCGAGAAACATTTGATGAAGCAGTTTCAACATCTCCATGGCTTTTGCTTGGATATTTATTATTTCTGATCACGTAATCTTCATCCATATGTGAAATAGTATGTCGTTTATGTTGATTTAATTCTAATGATTTTTTGTTGATTCTTTTTTATATATCTGTTTCTTTAGAATGAAATAAAATTATTTCAATATCATAGGAAAATATATTTATTTAACTAATTTATATATTATAAAACATAAAATAATAAGATTATTAATGAGTAATAATACAGGTAAATGTAGGATAAGAATTAGTTGTTTTTATTTTATTCATGTCAAAGATATTAATAATTATAGTATACTTTTAAAAACTAAATAAAATAAAAAATATATAAATATAATGTCAAATTATTAATTAAGATTTTAGGTTAATTTGATTTTGAATTCTTTTGTTGTTTTGATCGTTAGCGGACTTTACAAATACGTTATCCTTTTTTTTTTAATATGTGGAGCCTTTTAATTAATTTTTTGAATAGAATTTTTGGGTTTTCCAGGATGTAGGTTTTAAAAATAGTATGGTAAGCATTCTCTGATTTTTTTTTTATTTTCTTGTTTGCCAATTGTAGTTTTTTTATTTCTTTTTTAATCAAAAATAGAGATTCGAAACGGTGGATTGAATAGTGAAAGATTCGGAGGTGGAAGAGATGACTTTAGTTGAATTTTATAATCAGTTTTTGGTCAACTTATAGTTTTCTTCACATGAATTTATAATTTTATAACTAAGTTTTGGGAAGGCTTTTTATAAAAATATGTTGAATATTTTGATTTCTAAAAGTATAGATATAAACAATGATACAATTTTATATAATAAATTAGTTACAATATTTCTAGATTTATTGTGATTAAATATTTTAAAGCCATTTGATTTAGTTTTTATATAATTATTTTTAAACAACTATTGTTGCATCTAAATTTTGATTGACATTGCACTCTTTTTTTCAATAAATGCTTCCTCTTTTCTTTTAATATCTTTGATTGACTTTCTTTAACTGTTTTTTTCTCTCTTTTTTTTTCATCTGTTTTGTTTTATAGATTTTTGTTTTTTGTTCTTTGCCTTGAAAATGTGGGTCTAGTTTTTAGACTTTATTTTGTTTCATAATTTGCCCTCATTATCATTGAAATGTGAGCTCTGTTTGGGTTTGTCCCGAAAGGAATTCCAAATATTTTTCGTTTGGAAATATGAAAGTGGCAATGCATTAGATTACATTTAAGTTTTAGAAGTAATTTTATGGATTCTAAGGACGGTTATTTGTGTTAGAGATTTACGATTCTAAAGCCTCTTTTTGAATCTTTAATTACATGTTAAGAATTATTCTTTAATTACATGTTAAGACATTATTCTATAATAATTTTTTCCCTAAACTTTTCAATCCATACATTAAATACATAAAATTGCAATAATTAGCAATTGAAATGATTATAAATATAATAGTGTAAAAATGTCTATACTGATTATATGTTTACAATCATTAAACTTCAAAATCTAAAACGTTGACTATAATTATTTACAATGGAAATGAGCTGAACAGAAATAGTAGAGAAATTAAACTATTGTACAAAAGGAAGAAATAAACGTAATTTGTCATTTCCTACATATGCTTGTTCCATCACACATGAACAAATAGATTAACTCTTTCCAATACTTAAATTTAACTATATGTATACATATTATAATAATGTCACTAATTAAAAAATAAAATAGAAACAAAAAAAAACTGTTAGAGAAACTGACAAAAAAATCAAATGAAGGGACGGCAAAATAATAAACCAATAACCGAAAAAAGAAGTCAAAATAAAGAAAAAACAAAAATGAAGGCAATAATAATTTTATATAAGAATTGTGGCTCAGGTATTAAATAGTGTTGGCAATATGTAACAAATTAGTTGATATATACTTATATGAATTTCTTGTAACTACCTGTGAAGATGTTTTTACAAAAACAAAAACACTAATGGCAGCAAGAAAGAGTGCATAAACTTCTATCAAAAACCATACTTGTCACAAATATTATAATATAAAATAAATCAACGAAGTAAAGTATAGATTTGTCCAAAAACTACGAAGTGAATACTATATAGTTTTCTCTTGAAAAACCAAAGAACAGAAGCAGACAAAAAGAAAATAGAAAACAAATGAGTGTAAAATATTTTAAATGATTAGGGAAAAAAAGACGATATACATTAGGGTTTTTGGCGTGAAATGACAAACAACCTGGGAAAATAAAGAGAGCAAGAAGCAATAAACCAAGGGTAGAAATGTAATATGACACAGCAGGGATCCAAAATGTTCCAAAAGCGATTGCCAAAAAAGAAGAGTCAAAGAGACCAATAAGGCAAAATCAAGAAGACACACTAATAGGCTGAAAAGGGAAGAGCATCGTAAATTTTACGAAGGAAGAAAGAAAAACAAAAAAAACAAAAACAAAAAATATAATAAAACTTAGAACTAAAGAAAAAAAACTAAGAATGGGAAAAAATCAAATATGAAACCAATAATATTTTTATATAAGAACTCTAAACAAAGAGCAAACAATGATAATGCAAAAGGAGATGAAGACAAAGAAGAAAAGGAAGGTTTTTTTTTATATTTTTTTTAACTGAAATGACCAAAGGTCTAGAAAGAAGACAGGAAAAAACAATTGAACAGGACCAGAAACGTATTATGACATAGCAATTGCTTGGATGATCAAAAATCCATTGTCCTAAACAAAAATAAAAGAGACAAATAAAGGCAAAACCAAGAAAACAGACCAAAGAGCTGAAGAGAATAAATACTGTACAATATTTCTTGTAGCTACTTGAAAAGTGTTTTTGCAAAGACAAAAACACCAATGGCAGCCACAAAAGACATGTACAACTGCCAAATGAATGGTTTACAACTTTCTTTAGCAAAACCAAAGAACAAAAATAGACAAAAAGTAGAATTTAAAATAAGATAGCACCTGTAAAATATTAAAAAGATTACGAACAAATGAATTTGAATTAGGGAACTAAAAGAAGCAACAAAAAAAAAAAAAAGACAAAATAAGTCAAAGACAGGAAGGACCAGGGACAAAAAATGTAATCTGGAACCTTTTTTGTATAAAAATAATAAAGGACCTAGAGGCAGAAAAAGAAAAAGAAGAAGATGAAAAACGAATACATAAGATCACACTATTAGAGGAAAATGAAAAAGAAGGCAGTGAGATAGATTAGTAAGAACATTTGTAACACCCCGAAGTTAATTAAATAGAATTAGAATGTTAAATGGTGAATTAGTGTGCCATGATAAGTGTTTTAAACTTAATTTGATTACTTTGTGGAAACCTTGTGTTAATTACTTTTTGATGATTTTTAATTGTTCTAAATTGTTTTTGATTGCTAATTTAAGTTTTAATAAAACAATTTGATTTGAAAACAGTGTGTAGTTGCTCACAGCTTTGTGCAACTACTTTTCTCTCTCTTCTTCTATTTATTTCACTTTCTCTCTCTTTCTCTTCATTTCTCTCGTTCACTCTCTCTCTCTCTTCTCTTCCTTTCTCTCGGGTTCTCTCACCCTCTCTCATTCTCTCTCTAAAATCTTTTAAACAAATTTCGTCTTCAAGCTTCGGGCTAGGAGATCGAAGGCTCGGGAACAAGATTCAACAACAAAAACAACGTTTTCAAGCTTTGATTCGAGGTTAGATTTTAAAACTCAAAGTTTTTATATTTTTTCAAAATTTTCTTGCATTTTGAAATTTTAGAGTTTCTAAGCCTAGAAAAGCTTCAATCTAAGTTAGATGGACTTAGATTAGCTAGAATGTAAACTTCATTTCATCAAAAACGGATTAGAATCAAGATTTTTCATTTTTCCTCATTTTCTCATTTTTGGATTTTACGATGGTTTTTTACCGTC
>CAMOHE010041919.1:0-41336 GCA_946598075.1 Artocarpus hirsutus
AAATGTATGACATGAACAAATTGAGAAGTGAGCACATCAAGACCGCGATGTCGTCACCAACAAAATAAGGTTAAGTAAGCACTTGAGGTAAGTACATTCTCACCTGCAACATGATGCGTTTATGAAAAGTATGTTTATGAAAAGTATGAGTTTTATGAAAGGTTTGAAATATATGTTCATGATGGTTTTATGATGATTTCTCATGATGATTTTTCATGAAGTTTAAAGCATGAAAGTTTATGCATGTTTTTATGATAATGATTTTCAAAGTATGAAAGTATAAGTATGTATATATGTATCACCTAAATAAGTGTTGCACACCCAATGTTTATGTTCATGTTTATGATGTCCCAAAGGTTGGAATGTCATGTTTGGTTTGGGCTTTGCAACCCCTCTCCTCTCATGACGGCGCGCCTATGATGATGATGTTATGGTGCAACACTTGGGCCCTTTAAGATAAAATGGATAAGTTTTTATATGAATGATGTAATGAAAGATATGTTCCTATGAAAATGTGCCTAGTGCACTATTATGGTGATGATGATGATGATGATGATGTTCATGAATTGTTTTTAAGTTGATGATGATGATGTTCATGAAATGTTTTTAAGTTGTGAGAATTACAATGTACTTACTAAGCATTAGCTTATTCAAGTTTTTCATCATGTTGCAGATAAGGGTAAGAAAGTGATGGAATAGGCAGAGGACACTGACAAACGTGAGAGCTAAGGAGGATGATTTGCAAATGGAAGAACGCTAAGGAAAGAGAATTTTAAAGAAACATTTTATGATTTTTTTTCGATTTGAGTATGTTTATATTTTAAGGATATATAATTTTATAAATTTTGTGAATGATTGTTTAATGTATTTTTACTAATTTTCTTCCGCATTTGAAGTTTTAAAACTTGTTTTAAAAAGAATTTTTTTTTTAAATTCGGCCTGCCGACCATACTGGTCGAACTGCCGAAGTTTTCCAATCGGCCTGCCGGTTGCCAAGCATCGGCCTGTCGATCTTGTATTTTTGAAAACCCCATTCTGTAAGGCCTCGGACGGCCTGCCGATGGGTGATCTTCGGCTTGCCGGTTTAGTTCGGCCTACCGAAGGTAAAAGTTCGGCCTGCCGGCCGAGACATGTTCAAAGAATTTTATCTTTTGTTTTTCAAAGGCCATTTAATTTTAAATAATATTAGCAAACTATTTATACAATGTCTATGGAAAAGCAAATTGTATTAATTAAGAAAAATTATAATTTCCTATAAATTGTATAAAAAAAAAATGTATGTTAAGATCCTGGGAATGCTTTTCCAAACTATGATTTCAAATGCACGTTATTAATTATAATAGTTTGCTTCAATTAATGTTTTAACGAATGAATGTAACGACATCTGTGACGTCCGAAAGGGGGGCGTTACATTTATCTATCTCACTCTTTACCCCCTCCTACCCCAACTCTATCAACTAGCCCTGCCCATCGCCAGCCTCCGTCCCACGCCCTGACTAGCCGTCCTCGCCCTCGTCCCCTCATCGACTTCTTCCTCCTTTTCTTTTTCCTTTTTCCTTTCTCTCCCTATTTTTTTCTCTGGCTGTCCCCACTCCACCAACCTTCTCTGGCTACCAAACAGCACTCCACCTCCCTCGCCCCTGCCTTTTCTTTCCCTCCCTTTTTCTTCTTCCCTCCTTCCAAGTCACTTTCTTTTTTTCTTGTTGTCATGCCTACCGTTGCCTTCTGCCATGGTTGTCATCGTCTCCTTAAAGCTGCTGCTTCCTCGTTTTATACTCACCTATTTTTGTGGTTTATAAATGTGAGTTTTTTTGTATTATGTTTTTCTAATTGTGTTTTGGATTTTCATTTCGATGTGGTTAATTAGGAAATTGTATTGAATTTGTTTTGTGATTATGTATAATATATGATTATGTGAATAATAAGTAATTTGTGTAGTATGTGAGTTATGAGTTATGTGATTATAAGTTATGTGTAAAATTGAGTATGTGATTTTGTGTAATAGGTTTTTTATTTGTTAATATTGGTTATGTGTAATATGAGTTTATGTTAATATTTTTAATTGAATATGTGGTTATGTGTAATATGTTATTTGGTTGTGTTTAGAAATAAAAAAGTTAAGCTTTAATTAAAATTAATAATCTTAATAGCCAAAAATCTTAAAATTTATAATCTTAATAAAGTAATAAGCAATTAAACAATAAAAATGTTAATTAATTAAAATTCAGTATTAATTTATGATTTAAGTATTTAATAGTTAATAGTCTTAATAATTAAAATTAAGTCATTAATAATCTTAACAATAATCTTTTAGTGGATAACTTAAAAACAAGCCTACCTTGAATCTTTCTCACTTCTCACCACCTGAACCTTGACCAAAATGCTTGAAGATGGATTTACACTCTTGAACCCTAGCTGGAAATGGAGTTCTTCTTCAAAAGTGGGTCAAGCTTGGGAGAATATGGTTGTAAAGAACCACGCACACGCCTCCCTTTACTTAATCCTTAAGCATTCTCTCATTTGGTTAATTTGTCACTCTTTTGTTGCACACTGACCTACTATTTTGAGTCTAAAACACTCACACATAATCCTAAATAAAAGCTAAGTCATTGCCATTCATTAATATACCAACTTAGGTGTACTTACTCATATAGAAATTTAGCGTGCTAGAAAATATTAGTTTCTAAACTTTGATATTTTTTCATCAAAACTAGACCAAACTTTCTAAAACTCTTTAGAGCACACTCAGATATTGAATAACATTATTCATTTCTTAATTCCCAACTAGTTCAAACCCTAATTGAGTCTAAAAACTCGAATACTAAAAAGATCGCTTATTTAGGGTTTCATAGTAAAGCTTACTATAAAACATGTATCATTGTTTAATAAGTAATAATGTATGATTCATCACATCACTCTAAGAGTTGCCTCACCTTAAATAAAGTTTCCTGGACTTACTAACATGAAATTGACCTAACCCCAATTCAGCTAAAATGGCACCTTTTTTCCTTTGTCACCAAAGTCACCTTACAGTCATCATTGATCTGTTTCAACTTATCATGTGTATTTGCATACCATACATTCTAAAAATGTACTTCTTTTTTCTTTTCTATATTGGATTTGTCTTTAAGGAATCTCGAGCCATTTACCAATAAAGTGAATATAAATAGCAAATAATACACTTTTAAACACAATACATATTATTAACATTAAAAATACATCTCAAATGAATAAGAAACAATACATCATGCAACTAGTATCATAAAATCATACAATATATTGGTGAAAAAATATGTGAGAATGCCGGGCACCACATAAATAAAATGAATAAATTTACAAGGAAAATAACAAAATATAGACATACACATACCAACCATTTATGACCTTCCAAAATTAGCAAGTATAGATAGTATGATTAAAAAAATTCTAAATGAACAATTTGAAGAAATTCAATAAATATAGACCATTGCATTTAAAGTTAAAAAAGAATTCGGTATATGGACCATTAAATTACGTGGTTGGAATACAAAAAGTTACAATCTTATTCTCCCTTCTATATATTTGTTATAGATAGATATTGTAGACATAGGGTCAGTTTGGCATTACTTTTGGAGGCTGCTTTTAGCTTCCGTAACCGCCTATAGCATTTTAAGGTATTTGATAAACCTTACTTTTGAAAAGTTCTTTTGAAAATTGCTACCCAATAGGAAAAGTTTAGAAGTAGGCCAGTGATTTCTTTTTTTACAATAGCTTCTACTTTCATAATTTAAAATTACTAAACTAACCTTAATAATAATAATATTCCACTCTAGCCATTTTTATTTAACAATTAAAAGAAATTAATAACATGTTTTGTTGAGAACAAAACATAATACTTAAAAAACAAAACGTATTAGAAATAATTCAAATAAATATTTGAATAAATCAAAACAACTAATTTGAATAACACATTATAAATTAGAGTGATTTTTTTGAATTTAATTGTCATGCTCCCAAACTGAGTTGGCGACGTGGCAATTTCATTAAGGTTAATTAAATAAATATTAATTTAAATTTCTAACTATTTTCTTAATATTAAAAGTTTTGCAGAAAATTTATAAAACAACAAGGTGAATCATGAATAAAAAATGACATTAATAAATAAAAATAGGATAAGACAATTACTGAATTAACCTCTAATTTATCAAGAACATAGAATAAACCAATACTATCTGGGTCTCACCGAACCACATAGCAGGGCATACATCACACAAACATAAAAGAGAAAATACAATTAAATCATAGTCTAACAAAACATAATTAAAGAGCATGATTAAAGTCTCATTATTACATGCCCTGATAAAACAGATAACAAAACAACTCACGGACTTGGCGAGTAAGACATTAGCAATCTACTTAGCTATGTACTACAAACAATCTGGAAGGGGGAAAAGTAAAATGTAAGCGAAAGACTCAGTATGACTTAACTTTTAACAATATTTTCATGATTAAAATAAAGAATAATAAAACATAACAAGAGGACATATTCAAAATTTAAGGTGAGTTACAAATAAATGCATAAACTTAAATTTCGAGGGTTCTAACCATCAACATCATAGGATTTACTTCAAACCATAAATTAATGCTTATTGTGTGCAACGTCTAATATAATCACCAACATAGTGGTTCGGAGTAGATTTCGAGACCTACCCCTTAGGTCGTCCTTTGCACGATTAGATTTCTATGTGGCATCATGCACTTAAAACTCAGCCAAATGAGGATCTTAAATTGATTGACACTTAGAAAACCGTTTAAACATTATATCTCATTTGAGGAGCACTAATACTGAGATATCGATATCTATTTAGAATCATTTTCCTTATTTACATATTTTCAAAAATGCTTGAAAATATTTAAATGCAATTCAATCGTTAAAACACTTAAGATTATAGAATGTGGTCAAATATTTCTCAAAATCATGGCTAACAAGGAAAGAGTATAGAGTCCTACCTTGACTTCCTAATATTGTAACATGCCTACACGTTCATTCTGCTCTACTAAACGTTAGCTCCATGGAAACAGTGAACAACCTTAAGTGTAGACTCACTTATTAGTCTCGAAAATTGTACAACATATTGGGATGCAAAAATATGGTTTCTTATTGTGCTGTTAAGCTATAAAACTCATATTTATGTGTATGACGACTAGTCACTCTTTAAGATACATAAACAATAATTTTTGATGAGCAAAACAAGCAAAAACACACTTAAAATTCAATTTGGAACAAAATGGGCTCAAATTGCTCAAAATCGGGCTTCCTAGAGCAACGCGGTTGACCCTAGTGTACTATACATGATCGACTATGTGTCACGCGGTAGTAGGTTCGATCACGTTACACGGATCGTGGTAAGCCACAGTGTTGCAACCAAGAAGCCCAGTTTTGAGCATTTCAAGTTTAAATTGAGATCAAACATCCTCAAATCTATTCAAAGGCATTGTGAACATGTTCTAACACTTCTATATCATGGTATGAATCATTTAAAGTTAGTATTGTACACATACAACTCATGTTCATCATTTTTTACATGTTTTCCACAAATATTCTAAAAATAAAAAAATAAATGTAAAAACATGTTTAAATCTGATTTTTAAGTGCAATGTGATCAATCTAGTGTTCATAAACTATAAATGAACCTTGTAAA
The DNA here is from genome assembly GCA_946598075.1 of Artocarpus hirsutus. Classification (NCBI taxonomy): domain Eukaryota; kingdom Viridiplantae; phylum Streptophyta; class Magnoliopsida; order Rosales; family Moraceae; genus Artocarpus; species Artocarpus hirsutus. Next base: position 5,682 of record CAMOHE010041919.1, read on the forward strand.
ATATTTTTCATCATTCTGAGAAGAAAATCAAAATCATTAGTACAATTTCTGGCACACAAACCCACATTCAACATAAAAATTTTCTAAAAAAACCAAAACCAACATTAACATGGCTATAACTAGACCTAAGAACACGAATTTGAACACAATAAATCAGAATTCAAAACTTCGTAATAACACTCAGAATAGTTTGTGAACGTCTCTAACCTCAGTTTGAGCATATGCACTATTTTAGTGACTTCAAGATTGATTTTTGGCTTCTGGTTGCTTCTGAGAATGAATGTTTTTGGCGTAGGTTTTTGGAATAGCAAAAGAAAAGGACACAGAGAGAGTAACTTGAGGGAGAGGGAGAGGGAGAAAGAGAGAGTGTGAGGTTATTCTGAGTTAGGATGGCTTTTTAATCAGAAATCTGGAGATGGTTTTTGTCTAAAACCATAGGCTGTATCTAGTTTGTCTTCGATAGTTTCAAGAAATTTGAGCATTTCACGTGAAATAGTTTGAGAGTGGTAGTGAGGACTGGTTTGGTATTCTTGACATTGTTGGGTTTGATTTTAATTTAATAATTTAAAGGAATTGAGAGTACAATTTAATTAAAGCAATTTAAAACACTAAAATAACATTCTAGAAATTTGATTTTAAAATAATTTAGTAGTTGCTAGGACTAAAACAAAATAAAAACAAATAAAAGTGCACATAATTATAAAAATTATATTTTTCAATAGTAATTAATTAAAACAAAGTTTCGGTTAGACACACTAATTTACCAATTTGTATATTAGTTATAATTAATTAAATTTGGAGTATTATATTAATTGAAATTAATAAAAACAAACTCGTATTGTGGAAAAAATAAAGGTTCAGCATAAAATTGAATTTTAAGCATTTTAATATACAAATATTATATATTTTTATTTTAAAATAAAATATGCTTAGTAAAAGGTATATATATGCTTACTAAAATGTCTATTTTTGTCGTTAAACATCTCTACATCAATTTTACACATATACCAAACACTTGCAATTTTGCTTTTGGTTTTCACAACAACTTTGAAAAAATGTACTAAACACCTACCTGCTTTTGTCTCACAACATAATAGAAGCTATAGCACAACACGATAATGCTAAATTGGCCTATAGATAGATTATAGATTTATCGATAGTGTATATATATATATATATAACTGATAAATTAAAGAAAAAATATATTTGATTACATTTAAAAAAAAAAAGGGGGGCGAGAAACCAAAAAAAGAAAGAAAGAAAAAAAGCAAGCAACAAAAATTTTGAAGAGCAAAATTATCCTCAAGTGGTTGAAGTATAAAACTAAAGTGGATCGTCTCTCCGATCCAATCTCATAAACTTGAATGATATCAAAAACCAAAGTTGTGGACCAGGAAAACCCAGGGAAAGTTATTTTTGGGGATGAGACGTTCAAACCAATCACATGCCGGTGGACCATTTTTGATCACCTTATCCCAGCGTCATAACCACCGTGCTGGGCTAACAATTCTCCCACAGGCCGAAAGTATAAATATTGGTTGAACGGTAAACCTGTAAGCCAAATCCACACTCCAATTATTACATTAAAAAAAGCTTAAACAATTAATTTCTTGAATATTAATAAAAAGAACAATTCACGTGGGAGATGTACTTGGTTCGATGGCCTACACGTACGGCCCATGTATTTAGAACATTAAACGCATAATTAAATTTCTAGAACATTCTTTAAAGAAAAGAATTTTGTAGAAAATCTCGAGGGAAACTCCAACTAAATGAATCGGACTTGTTCGTCGTTAATCGTTATGAGACCGCCGCCTTAAGCTATCATGCATTATATAATTATTATTACATATACGAAGAATACACGTATAGTGTTTTTTTTTCTTTTTTTTTTTTAAGGAAAAAGAAAAACAGTAATTATATTATGAAAATTAACTAAGCAAGCAACTCGAATAACGTATTATAAGCAATTTGGTTGCTTACCTAATTAAGGAGCCAAGCTATATATTTATCGGAAGAAGGGTTATTATGAAAATTGACAACATTATTTTTATAAGTTATCTTCAATTCAATCCTAAATTAATATGTCAATAACAAATTTAACATTTGAGATTATCCTTTCCAATGCAATTGTTATACTAAATTTGCTTTATACAAACTTTGTAGTAAATTTGCGATAAAATTTATCTGATTCTTATTTGTTAGTAGATTTTTTTTTTTTGCTTTATAATTATAATATTCTTACTTTTTAATTATTTTAATATTAAAAGTATATTTTTACAAACTTTAAGGTTTAATAAATATGACAAAAGGTTAAATATGACATCTTAAATAATTATGCATTTGAGCATAAAATAAAATAACGCATCAAATATGTGATTTTTCAATTTTTGATGAAAAATATAACAATGACATTGACATTTGCATTGACAATGATCTAAAGTCTTGTCCTGAAAGCTCTTGAAATTTTTCCTTAAGCAAACGTTCAGAAGAAAAATTCCGCACAGCACTTACTATACTGTTCTAATATCTACTAATACATATACAGTTGGATGTTTGCGAAGCCAGATCAAACCACTTATTTGAATTGAAAATAATATTATAACAATTTAAATTATGTACGAGAAAAAACATTGCAATAAAATTAGAATTGGGTTGAATAGTTGGAAATAAGTTTTCAAACCAGCCAAAAATTTATGGGTCTATACATGGACCAAGTTTTACAAAAGATACCGTAGTGGGAATCGTTCTCAATCTTGTATCTGTTTACGGTGCAGAGGCAAATAAAATCGCTTGTTGTCTATTATGCTGACATCATGAGCGTTTAGATATCTTATACTCTAGTGCTCCTGCTAGCTTCATTTTATCCTCATGAAACCTGGTAGATTAATTTTTTCCTCTCTTTCAAATCAATGTTTGGAGCATTATTTGTCTGCACTTGATAAAGAAATAGAATATATTCTCCATAGATGATGTGGATTAGCATTTAGGAACATATATGGACTATACTTTAACCGAGTAAAAAAATAAAAAAACACACAAACAGACAAAAGATGAACATTATTGAATTAGGGGAGGGCAAAGCTTCAAACTGGTATAATTTGGAGGATTTTGAAATGTCGTCATTACCAAACACCGTACCAGCCTCTTCTCGTTTCATTTTTTTTTTCACTCGATGTTTAAGAACCAAAAACAATATATGTATATGTATGTGTGTATGTATGAATGATAATACATAAATATATATATATCTAGGCTCTAGCTATTGAATTACGCAACTTTCCTAAAGGATATTTATCTTTTCTTCATCTAATCATTTTGATTAATGAGTTGGTCGAAGAAATGATCAAAAGAGGAAAAAAGTTCCTCCATTTACGCGTGACGATTGTGTTCTTCTCCTATCAAACACGAAACAAAAATAAATATTTCACTTCTCATATACTTCCAATTTTGTCATTTATGCATCAATAGCTTGGAGAGCAAAAATAATGCCAAAATCCCTTTTAATTAATAATAATAATAATGCCAAAATCCCTGAAAAAATAACGCCAAAATATTATTCTACTAGAAAAATGACAAAATAAATTAGAGACGATTAAGAGGAAGTGTAAATAATTTTTGAGAGAAACAAATTTCATTCATCCAAATGTAGATTTAATAGATATATTGACTGAGGGAAATGCACGACATAAATTATACATCGATTTTTATTTTATTTTCCATTTTGGTATATGCACAACTCCACTCATGGCTTGAATTTTTTCACAATTAAAAAACGAGGGGAAAAAAACCAAGCCTCTTAGCTTTTGTGCTTTCCCTATTTTCCCAATCGCCATCAGACGGCATACCATTAATGAAGACAAAAAAGTAGATCACAAATCGGTAAGAGGAAACCGATGGTTGATTTTCATGATCTAGTGTTGATTTGCATGCGAAGATAATTAATATTCTTTTGTGTCAATTTACAATAATTATCGCCTAGAAGATGATCCGAACATCTGGTCTAGAAGGATGACTAGGGCCATTGCCAGGGCCGTGTCGAATTGCGGCTCGACCAGCAGGCGGAAGACGTCGCCTCCCAACGACACTCCACCGACCGCTGCCTCCTTTCGCCTGATCTCTGCCACCCTCCGCCTCTTCTGGTCGAACACCGCGCAGCTCCGCTGGGAATACGACCCCTCTATCTCGTACAAAATCGACGAGTTCTTGGCGCCGGAGGTCACGTGGGCTAGGCACCGCGAGTTGAGGAGGTTCACGTTCTTCCTCACGCTGAATCGGGGGTTCACCGCAGTTTCTCCGTCGAAAACCAGCCAGTTGTCTCCCAGACTCAACCTCTGTCAAACCAACATCTCGTCATTAAATATATCAGAATCAAACATACGTAAATATAGTAAAACTATTAATAAGAATTTCTAGTACAGTTTTGAAACTGTAGGTTTTTTAAAGTAATTTAAATCAGATCTAACGTTTTGAAACTTACAGGGTCCATGAATAACTAATAATACAATTACCTTGCGGCGGATGGTGAGGAGTGGCTTGCCGGAGGCGTCCATAAGGACAATCTCGCCCTTATTGCCGGCGATGTAATTATCGACTCGAAAGACGAGATTACCCTTGCAGTCATAGACGGTGAAGCCATTGCAGTTGAAAAGCAAGGACTTTGTCCACACCGTTAGGACAACGGCGGCGTCTCCTAATTCGGAGCCGGGAGTCTTGAGCTTCTCGGTAGCGGAGGTGGCGGCGGCGGCATTGGCTGAGGTAAAGCCCGGGTGTATCTTCGTCATTCCCAAAGGAGAAAAGCAAAAAATCTTACAATTACGTGAAGAAACTACTAAACCCTGCGTTTTTAGCTCCGCTCTCTACAACTAAACGTGAGGGTGTGGTTCCTAGAGAGAAGCAATGGTGAGAGAGAAATTAGAGGGCTATAGCGAGCCAAGTTGTTTGAATAATGCAGGTGGAAAACTTGCATTATTTATATAATAAGAAGACCAGAACACAAAGGTGGAGGGTTGGAGACTAGAGAGGAGAGAGAATGGTTGTGGTCCCGGAGATTCTCAGGAAGCAAACACTAAATGCGTTGAACTCCAAAGGGCCGGACCAATAGCGAGCAGATGATTTTTTTCATTTTAAAAATTAATATATATATATATATATATATATATATATATATTAAAAAACGAATTAAATTGAAAGTCTTCGCACGAGTTAGCCACCTTAAGTCCCTGATGATGATGTGAACTACAGCGTCATTAGTGGGCTGATGGAAATAGCAAAGATGAAACTTTGAAGGTTCAAAGATGAGTATTTTAGTAAGGCATGGAAATTTTTTTTTTTAATTGGTAAATATAATTTTTTAACAGAGTAGAATATAATGTTAAACAGTTAGATTTTTATCAAATTTTGTAGAATTACTGTGTGTATAGATGTTCTTATTATACATCTATTCTCATGTAATATTCATTTAAATATTTCTTTTTGTCATATATAATATAAAATTTTACAAAATTTTCTAATAAAATTTAAAAGGATGCGTGAAACGACTAAATTGGCAAAGGGGTGGTGTTCTTGTGGGGTTAATGTAAACGATGACTGCGAATTTAGGAGGAAAAGATTTTAAATAAAAAAAAAAATTCAAAAGATGAGCATGAGGTTGGTTTGGCCTCATCTCTTCACTACTGCGGCGATAAAATAATTTTTTCAATTTTATTATTGTGGCATATAGGGTGTTGCGTTGTGGTTGGCGAATCAATTTTGTGGTGGAGAGTGTGGACACCTGTCCTTCATTAGTCTTTGATATTTTTCCATTGGTCCCCACTGAATTATGATTTCTTTAATTGATTTAAAGAATTTATAACGATGTAACTTCTCGTACTTGTCATTATTATAATTAAAAGAAAGTATATATCCAATTGATTGCCTTTGTGTGGTTTATGCGACCCCTTCCAAATTTCCAATCTCCATCTCAGGTCCCCAAGAGCTAATTTTTTTATATTAGTGGCTGCTCTCTGACTGTAATGTTTATAACGCATAGTATAGTTGGTAAGTATGATTAAAATTAATTTTTTTTGATAGTGTAATGTTTTTATATTTTTTAGTAATAGGTAAAAAAATATTACAGTATAAAGTTTTTATTTGTTATAATATTTTAAATTAAAAAGTTGATCCTAATTATATTTGTCAAACACCTTATGTAATTTCTTCAATAGGAACACAAAAAAATACTCATGCTGATGTATCAATGATTTAGTCATCAATTTTACAGAAAAATATAGTTTTGACTAGATGTAACGGTTAACTAGAAAGACGATAAAGGTTCCCACTCAATTGGATAGTTATGCTAGATAGATAATTTAATCAATCAGTGAGCTTACGGACCAAATGTGTCCAAACCCACATGGCAATGCCAAGCTGCTAAATTCTGTTTGTTCTGCCTCATATCTGTATTGTATAAATTTTCCATTGTTATGTTAACCTTTTTTTTTCGTCTCTTTTCATTTCAAAGGGTCAGATGCCTTTAAGTCCTCCATCCGTTCATTCTTTTTTTTATTTTTATTTTTTTTCTTTTTGAGAACGATCGGTTCATTCTTTATGTACATATATATGTAGATTTTTTTTGCACTGAATATATATCTATATATAAATAAATATATATATATATATATATAGATCATAGGTTAAGCTTAATTAATTTGTTTGTACTTGTATAGCTTTTTCTTAGCATATGATATTCTTCTTTGTTTAGCACGAATAAAGACTCCGTCACTCAATAATCAACAAGGGAATGATATTCATAATAGCATATAGTTTAAAATTTCTTCAAATAAAATATATCTTCGTTTGTAAAGTATATATGTATGCCTATCTGGTTAGCCAGCGTGTTAGCTTATGACCTCCAAAACTTTGTTCAAGTCTTCGGAGGGGAAAAAAAAAAAGGGTTATTACGACTATCTTCTTAATTACAATATTAATCAATGTCTACTAATTAAATTAAGCATTCATTTCAATTTATAATATTACTAATAACATTTCAGGGAAACTGTTAATTAAAGTAATGGGAAAAAAGAGAAAAGCATAGAATTAGATATGGCACGAGTTTTTCGTACTTCCTTTGCGCTTTTATATAATTCTCGTATTTCCGATTTGTCATTTTGGTAAACTAACTTTCTAGCTAGTACGTACTTATTTAATAATGTTATCATGTATACGGTCATATATACATATTTTATATATGTGGAAAAACATAATTTTATTGATTGACTCTTACTTTGTCAAGAATAACATGGTACTCTAACATCGGTACTGTTTAATTTTTTTCTCGTTTAAGCTGAGGGTTTAAATTGTCATGTTAAGATATATATATATATATATAATGGGACAACAATTGATGCTGACTAGATAAAGTAATTAAAGACAGGCAAGTGTACTCAGCTTTGTCTAATTAATAATAATCATGTATACATGAATAATATATATATATATATATATATACACACACACACACACACGCACCCACAGAGAGTGCGAGCTCAATGCTATGTACACTTTTACATGTCTTTGTGTATGTAAAATCGTATAAAAGTTGTATAATTGGGAATCTATACTCGTTCCCTTCCTTTCTTATATGTGAACCCTAAATTCTCAAAAAAATAAAATAATAATAACAAGAAAATGAGGATGTACATTTGGATTCCAAATTCAAATGCCAGATATAAGAAGCTGGAAAAGGTGCCTAAAAACAAACACATACAGTGAGTAAAGCGTGTGGGTATCACAATTTGGAGAAAAAATTATGTGTCACAAATTCTATGGCATATGTTGAGTGGTTTCTATTGAATGTGGGAATGGAGCAAAAAAGTGGCATTGGATGGAGACGCAAAAAGATTCAAAGTTTCTTTTTCTTTTTCTTTTTTTTACGAGGAGGATATGGCTGGTGGGGGATGAATATTTAGAAGAGTTAATTACTCAAACTATACATTTTAATTTTAACTATTTTTAATTTATTCTTTTGTTATTAGAAATTATAAATGTATTATTTGAATTCGAAAAACTTGTTTTAATTTATCCCTCATAGACTTTGTTGTAAAAAATAATAATAAGAAGAAGATAAAAATACCCTTAATTAGACTGAATTTATTTTTGATAATATTTTTTTCTGGAGAAAAATTTTAAAAAATTATATCTTATTTTAAAAAATAAAACTCATGACCTTTTTTTTGTCAAAACTTGATGTTTTGTTTTATGTTTTCAAATATATAAAATATATCTTTCCTGAATTGTTTAAGGTAATTATGTTGTTTTGTTAATTTTTTTCTATTCATAACGATAAAATTATTAAAATTTAAAGAAAATTTTTGTAGTTTTAGTGCGACAAACTGAGAGATTAATACTGATAGGTACAATTAACCTCTTCAAAAAAACTTATAATTAACCTCCTCAATTCTAATGTGGTCGTGGTAGGGCCCAAAAACCGTAAGACATTATTATTTTAAAGCATAAGATATTATTTATTAGACATGACCAACCCATCATCATCTATTATAAGTTCTTTGGATGCAGTTGTGACAATTCCTGTAGACTTTTCTTTTTTCTCCCATTTATTCCGAGAACTAATTCCTGCACAAACAAAGAATGTAAAAAAAAAAAAAGATTTTTAAGAAAAGAAGAACCCAAAAAAAAAAAAAAACAGTTATACAAATGGAGAAAGGAAGATGGTGCACAACGACTTTATAAAACACTGAGAGTGACGTCCACACATGAGAGGATAAGTGAAGAGTATATATAGCTGGCGGTGCAAATGGTGGGACTAAAAAGATTTTTTCAAATTCCGATCCTAATTTTGTTCCATCATTTCAATTTTCACCCGACAATATTCATGAATTATTTTTAGGTTTTTTTCTTGTAGCTAGAATTATTATCATGTTCTTAAAAGTGATTCGATTCTCATAAAAACCCAACCTGGCCTACAAGCGTACCGTAGAATGTTGCCAAGTTAACAGACTTGAAAAAAATATCAAAAGAAAAGAATTGCTGACTTTGTGTGTGGTTGTTTTTAGGGTGATGGACTCTTGTATTAATATCTAAAGTTAAAAACATAGCACGAAATATATATATATATATATATATATATATATTATGTAACACGATTATTGTCGACGTATAATATTAGAAGTTTAGATAAGTGAATTTCTTAGTGTTATACCTCTACGACAATTGTATTATGACAAGTAAATTATATCATATGTTATGTTTTTTACTTTTATATATATCTTTTTAATTTATGTGGAAGTCACACGGTCGGTCCAGGTATCATTGAAACTTCTGTATGTTCCAGCAAAATGCAAAAAAGAGAAAAAAAGCTTTCCTTTTTCCTCTCTCTTTTCGTTTTTCCTTTTCTTTTCCAGATATAAGAACGTGTGAGCTTTTCTAGCAGATGGGGAGGGCATCTAACTCTAGTTTTCAATACATAGTAACGTAATTTTATGTTCGTGATTGTGCGGACTATGTTAATAGTTGATTAAGCAAATTTAATGAAAGCCAAAAAAGAGAAAGAAGTTATTAAAAGCTATATGAATGGTATAAAAAATCATCTTTAAATCTAGCACGTTGCTTTTTCTATCACCAGAAATTACACCAAGACAAAGTATACTAGCTAGCTAGCTTGTCCACTGTCCACTTTAAGCATACTTGGAATGCTTTTTGCTAATTCGCGTTTTCTCACAGTCGGCTGCCGACAAATTTAGCTAGCGAGGTCGGTTGGTATGATGGATGTTCACCTCAAAAATATAAGTGTGTTTTTTTACTCAAAGGAGTGGTGCAATTTGTAGCTTTTCTTTGAGGGACCCAGAAGGCCCCAAAACCCATGAGGTGGATAGACTTGTAGAAACACGGCCGAAACAGTCAATAAAGACATTTTTTCTTCTGTGGAAATCTACAAGGACAGTGTTGTTTATGATCCATTTAGTATGGAGGTTCGAATCCATGTGGTTTTGAATTTTACGGCTTAAACAGAAGGTTTTAAATCTATGTAAATCATGTAAATTAAAAGGAATAAAGTAAAACTAGTTTTGTATAAGTTCGTGGTTTAAAACTATTTTAGCAAATGTACAATTAAACGTTAGTTTAAACCAAACTTATGTGATGTGCCTAAGCACTTGTAGTGAATTAGCCTGAGTGACACATATTGAAGGGTAGTTATTCATCCCTTTATTTTTATTGGGGCTCAAAAAAAAATTTTTTTCTGAAAAATGATATATTCGAATATCAGTTTTTTGAAAGCAATGTTCTTCCAATTCACCCAATTATTTATATCTATTGAGAATGCATCACCATGTAATAAGATGTTTTAAGTTTCTATTCAGAGTGTTCGTTAATAATGATCAAATTAAGTTATTGTTTATATAAATTTTTTTTAAGTTTTACTCTCGATATATATATATTTACATTCTTGAAGTACCCTTTTAAACTTGTGTTTCAAAGTATGGTCCATAGTGTTTATATGGTCCTAATTACAGAGACACATCTAGTCTTGTAGTGAAACTCACCTAGTCTCAAAAATTCAGGTCTTTATTTACATAGCCATTGCTATCATGCTTTATCACTCTTTACTCCATCGACGGGGCTGATGAATGTGATTTTATAGGGTATATACTTTGAAGGCTGTAATATTCTTCGAGCCTAAATTTTTTATGTGTTTTAGTTGAGGCATCACGCTTAGGACAAGTACTAGTTTGAGTGTTAATTATTTTAAAACTTGGTTTCTCATCCCCTTCTTTTAACATTATTTTGTTTTGTAATACTGTGGTCAACGGAGGCTAAAATAATTGCACATAGATGGCTTAGTACTTTTAAATAGTACGATTGGTACTACCATTTGATGGTATGGTAATGTTTGTCATAGCATGATTGGAATCTTTTCTTCACAGTAATTGTATATTGAATTTGGTTATTGCCGGTTCTACTATGTTATCTTATTGTTGTAATTTTGATTTTTAAATTCTCTATCTAGTGATAAGTGCCGTTATTTGCTTGTTTTCCGATACGTGTTTAAATTGGTGTTGTGGTTCCTTTTCTCGTTTTTTGCTTTAGGTGCTGCTGATGACGTATCTATAGTCTTTGGTGAAGCAGCTGCTCATTGAATACATAAGCAATGCCTAAGGGTGCCCATCCGCAATAATGCCTCGTGTTCATGTCAACCTTTTATTAATTGTGTCAAAAAACATCAACCTAAATATAATCTATTTATCAAATATGTTAAAAGATATCAACCTAAACACGAGCCATTTAATGAACGTGTTAATCGTGTCAACTCCTATAACCTGTTTAAATTTATATATTGAATAAATAATTGGTATAACTATAACTTATTTAACATGATTATAAAACATATAATAAATTTATTGGTTAATTTATTATTTGTTTTTAGATTACCTACAGATTTTAAAACTCGTAATATTTATATTTAATAAAAACAAATAAAGTTTCTTTATGCATTATATAAACTTTTATATTATATAATACATAATTAAGTTTCAAATTATACATCTATATAAATCGTGTTAGGATGGTTAACCTCTTCCTAACCCATTTAATAATAGTGTTTGACCCAAACTCAATTATAGTAAACCTATACCCTCTAACTTCATGCCAACTTTTTATTATGTTGTCGTGTCATAACCCAAATTGTCACTCTAACAATGCCTCAAGCATGGATCGACTTCTTAAAGCCCCACGCCTTTAAATACAGTTGATTTATGTATATTATATTTACTATATGTAATGTTATTTTAGCATGACTATTGAAGGATTCTTATGAAATTTTAGCTGTATTGAGATATTGGAAGAAATTATAATTAATATGACATATTTTGTTTATTATATTTATCATTTCTAATGTTTTATTTTTTTATACATATTTATGAAAAATACATAGGATGAAATTAAAAAAAAAACACAATCGAAACAAATTATATCACCTTTTGCGACTAAACAATGGGTAAGCTAAAAACCTTTGTTACCAAACTTTTAGTAGTAGATTTAGGTCTTCTTTAATGAACGGATAAGCATTTGTTAGTAAAAATTTTGGTCGTCCAAACACATTGCTACTAAATATATTGGCAGCAAAAACATTTCGCTACCAAAATTTTGGTTGTTGATTATGTTGTTTTGCTATTAAAACGTTTTAGCTACTAAACTTTAGTAGCAAAATGGCATGCTAATGCCACAATTAGAAACCAAATTTTTTAAATTTAGCTACCAATTTTTGGTAGCAGGTTGTTTTGCTACCAGGAGAATTTTGGTAGCAAAAACTTTCAGTTACTGACTTTCAGCTACCATTCTTTTTTTGGTAGCGGAAGCAATTGGCTACCCAAAAAAAGAGATTCTACTACTAAATTTTGATAGTTAATTACACTTTTTTTGTTCCCTAAAAAAAAATTATGCTTTTTTCGATAGCAAAACATTTTAGCTACTAAACTTTGGTAGCAAAATAACACGCTAACTCTACTTTTAGAAACCAAAATTTTGAGTTTTGGTTACCAATTTTTGGTAGTTGAAAGTTTTTGCTACCAATACTTTCTGATAGCAAAAGCTTTCAACCACCAACCTTCATCTATCACATTTTTTTAGTAGTGGAAACATTTGGCTGTCAAAAACTGGGGTTTCTGCTGCTAAATCTGTAGTAGCTAAATGTATGTTTTCTTGTAGTGCTAAAAGCTCCTTCATATTGATTCGTTCTCTTCTGTTCTTTTGGTCCACCTCACACAAGGACAACTTGCCCTTAGCAAGTTATGGTGCAAGAAGATCTCTCCTGACAGATACAATGCAACATCCGTGTGAGAGAGTTCTCCTTTTTGGCATGAGCTGCATATCGAGTAAGCAAGAGGGCTCACCTCACAGGTACCATACAAGCCTCACATTTGGTCTTTACTCTTTACAAGGGAGCTCACCTTATTAGAGCTGACATTGTACCAATATGTGTCCGAGTCTTGCCTTGATTTGGCAGTGTCTATGAATCCAAGCCAACTCCTACAAGGTTGAAATGGAGCAGTTGGACCTCTGTCGATTTTCGCATTCACGACGATCAACTTGGTTTCGATATTAGGCCACTCTGCTTAAGAATTTGAGACCAACTCATCTGCATTGCTTTGATAATCTGATCGCAAAACAGTCTTTTTGTACTCTGATTTCAGGTTAATTTGCTAAATGCGTAGCAAGAATGTGAGAAGAGCGGGTGTAGTTTCTAAGAATAGACATATTATATTATTTTTTTCAGGCTTTTTTTTTAATATGAACGTCACACGTCGTCATAAAAATAATATATGATTTAATAAATAAATTATATTCAACTCGAGTCTTTTTTTTTTTTTTTTGGGTGCATATCGAGAGGTGTTGTAACCGTGTGGGATATTTTGAACAATAATTTCTATGAGGCTGTAAGTTGGGGGAATTTTGGGCGCACGCTTGACAATTCACATGGGGCTCTGAAGTTTGTAATGCTCTCGACCACTTCTATTTCTAAGTACAGTAGTGGAGAAACTGGACACGCAATTCTCAACACCTATGGTCGGCCGCCTTCTAGTACGCTCGGGTATTTCTGTCTTTGATTGACATCAGGTTTTGTGATCATGAAAGGGACTACTTATCACTTTCGGCTAACAGAAACTTTAGATATTTAACGTATTCAAAGAATTACAAGAAGAAAAAAAGAAGATCTAGACAATTACCAATTAAACCCAAGACACGTTGTCCGCGTGGCTTCCCTCATTCCTAATCACTATCATTGATTTAGATTTTTAGAATGTCGAGCATACATATGATTATTCAACAAATCTTCCAGAATCAATAGAAAATCAGATCAATGCTTGTCAAGAGACTCGTAACATTAAGGCCGCACCAAAAAACCGTGAAAAAAAAAAAAAAAACACAAATAACAAACGATACAAAATCCCAAACTAATCGAAGTAAGAGCAACTATTATTACAAATGAAAGATAAAATAAAATTCGCAAACCACGACATTAAAACACCAAGAAAAATGAGGCATGATAGGGGAAGAGGCAAAAAAAAAAAAAAAAACGCAAGGGGTTGGCAAACACAGGCCGGAGGCGGTGGTGATGACCGATGCGTACGCTAGTAGATAACTCTCCTCCTCGTGCGAACCAAAACCTCCAAAGGGTAGGCCGAGACGAAGATTGGCACACTTGAAAATGCCTTCTGATTGACAATGACACCATCCCAGACTCTTCTAAATTTATTTGGGACACGTGTAACGAATAAAATGGACAGATTTGCTATAGTTCTTGAAGGATCTACTTTTAGAAATTATCAAATTTTTTAATTAACATCCTATTAATTAAACCCATTAATTAAAAATTACCCGCACATAAAATGAAGAAAGGACACAACAAATTTTATCATGGTTCATTTATGAAACTTACGTCCATCGGGGTCACGCCTATATGTGCACAATCTACAAAGAAAAATTGTTTACAAGCACCAATTGGGCTTAATTAATATAAGACTCATTCTTAGTGATTGATACTTATGTTGATATAATTCTTATGACCTTGTTCAACGAACACCACTTGTCTTGATCACAAGATTTTTGTCTACAATTGAACCTTTTTTTTTTTCCTGAAGAACCCACATTCTTCTCCCAAAGAATGATGTACTTTCTCCGAAAGATAACTAAACGAATAGTCATTGCCTTAATGCTTGTTTATCCTCTAAAAACTCTGTACAAAAGTTGTAGACCCCTTCGCTTTTTTTAGGCCGTAAAAATTTATTCAAAATTCAAAACGTTGCCTTATCAGTTACAACAAAATCTTCAACAAATTTGAATTTCAAACAAATGATATCTCCAAGGCCTGTTTTTGGATTCTAGAATGCATATTATCTTTCAATTTATCATATTTACTTCGTTTAAGTCTCTTTAAACACGTTCAAGTAATAGCTTCTTTAAATAAGTGATAAATCTCATTTTTATTCAAATTCATAATCCTCCATGAATTCAAACTTACTCCTCAAGATAAGATTCATTTTGAATTTACTTTGAATTTAAATTTGAATTTGAAATGTAGGAGAGCCTTTAGAGTAATTCTGGATAATTTTATAATCTTCTTCGACATTTTTGTTCAATATTTTTCACAAAAATTTATGTTAGTTTTTTTTTTGGATAATACAAGCCAATTTTGTCAATTCAAAAAACCCAACAGTTTTATGTCATTTTTAATTTATTTATTATTATTTATTTGGTTTTTTAAATGATAATAAATAAATAAAAATAAATTTAAGTGGTCAATAGACACATATTTTCTAAAAGGTGTCAACCAAAAGATATTTAGAACTGTTATAACACTTCAAAAAAATATCCCTTTTTATGAAAGGTAACGTACACCCTGATAGTGTGGGTGTTTATAAATATCACGTAAGAGGGTCCATAAACTTGTGCAATTATTTCAGAAATACACTATCTCTCTAAAATTGTAGAAGGTTTAGAAGAGCCTCTTCTTTCACAAAATTTCTTCAAGAATTTTTACAGAGGTATTCTCCATTCAACTGTATTTGTCAATGACTGGAGGTTAGATTTTCTTTCCTTTACGTTTTCGCATTTAGATGATTTTCCTACAATTTGATTTATGCATATATGAAAATCATAACTCTGTCTATATAAATTTCTTATCTTTGGTATCAAACCGTGGTTTTTCTCTGCCATGATATGTTTGAATGGAGTTTTTTCAAAATACTCAAAATTTTTGTTGCATTTTAAATCATTTTTTTGATGATTTTTTATGAAAACCAACAATAGAAATCATTAGAAAATTGATTTTCTAACATTTTTGGGTTTTTAAAACATCAATTTTGATGCCCATAAGGTATAGACTTAACTGGGTATGCAATTGGACCCATTTGGGTTAATTTCGGGTGAAGAAGAACTAAAATCACGTGAAAAAATGATTTATGGGGTCTAAAAAACGTCATGTCATTTTTGAGAGAGGGGGAGCATTTTTTGTGAAGAAAACGACATGTTGTTTTGCCCCCTCCCCCTAAAAAATGACATGTCATTTAGACTTGTAAGGTTTGGCTTCTGTCAGGCTGAAACGACATGTCGTTTTAGGCTTAATGCTTAGAATGACATATCGTTTTCTAGGTAAGAAAAATTAAAAAAAAAATCTAAAAAAATTTTAATTAATTCTGTTTTGGTATTACAGAATTTTTATTTAGGTATTATGAAAAAATAATTTTTAATAAATCTAAAATGAATTTAATAAAATCCAAATTTTTATTATTTATGTTTAAATAAAATTTTAGAAATTTATTTTAGATATGTTATTGAATTTATGTATAATTTATTTTGCATGTAATTTTAGGTTGTTATTTTTAATACATGCAAATTCATGAATATTTTATGCATGAAAATTAAATTCTTGAGTGATTTGTATAATTTTAATTAATTTAAGAGTAGCTATAGTATCTTAGATTATATTAAAATTATACGTTAAGTTTTTGAAATCATATTTAGTTAAATGAGCATTAATTGTAACTAATTATGTTCAGTATCATAAAATTTATCCCACAGGAAATTTTATTGTATTAAATATGATTGGTTAGGATGAAGATTTTAAACTATTTTCTAAATTTGCCCTAGGGATTAAGAAATTGAATATAGTTTAATAGTCTCATCATATGGTCATATGTGAATCAATGTGAATTAGAAACTTAGCCCATAGGCAGTTTTTATATGTCATATGATTCATAATTTTTGTAGCATAATTTACATTGGTAAAACATGTCATATAGTTATAAGCTTTAAATTTTGTGACATTAGCATGTATGTTTGATGTATTGTAGTAATTCAACCTGTTAATTTATTTGATATGAAATATGATATTCTCGAGCTTAAAGGTGATAATTATAAAGTCTGGAAGGAGAGGATTCTCCTTTATTTGGGGTAGATGGACATTGACTATGCCATCAGAAAGGATGAACCGCTCTCTATCACTAACACCAACACTCTAGATGATATTAGTCGATATGAAAAATGACAGTGATCTAATTGTCTCTTAGTTATGTTCATAAAGACCAAAATCTCTGCTAGGATTAGGGGTTTGGTTGATCAAAATATGACAATCTCTGAGCACTACTGAAGGCTATTGATGAGCAATTTGAGTCTTTAGATAAGGTATTAGCAAGCACCCTGATAATGTAGTTTTCATGCTTAAAGCTTACTGGTATAAAAGGCGTGTGTGAGCATATCATGTACATGACGGACATTATGGGTCAATTGAAGACGCTTGAGGTTGAGATGTCTAATTCGTCACTAGTACATTATATTCTAAATACACTACCCTCTAAGTATGGTCCCTTTAAGATCTCCTATAACACACATAAAGACAAATGGTTAATTAATGAGCTATTGACAATGTGTGTTTAAGAGCAGGGAAGACTCATCATGGAAGAGGAAGACAAAGTAAATTCGACAAGCCAAGATAAAACGAAACATTAGACCAAGCAAAGGAGAAAGGCAAGGTTCTTGCCCAGCCGGATATTAAGAAGAAGTTCAAGTGCTTCTTTTGTAAGAAGAAGGGCCACGTGAAGAAGGACTGTTCTAAATTCCAGGAATGGCTTGAGAAGAAAGGTACTTAACTCTCACTTGTCTATTATGAATCCAATATGATTGATGTTAATTATAACACATGGTGGAATGACTTCGGTTCTACAATCCATGTTACCAATTCCATGCAGGGATTGCAAAACCTGCAGAAGCCAGTGGAAAATGAGCAAAGCATCTATTGTGGAAATAAGATGCGCTCACATGTGGAGGCTGTAAGAACGTGCAAACTAGTCTTAAGTAGTAGCTTTATTTTGTATTTGGAAAAGACATTCTATGTTCCTAGTTTTTTTAGAAATTTAATTTCAGTTTTTAGACTTGTATCAGTTAGATATTCCTTTAATTTTTTAGAATTTTCTTTCAATTTGTTTTTTAAATTTGATTTTATTGGATGTGGTACTTTGTCTAATGGTCTTTTTCGTCTTAATTTACCAAATGATGCCAATTATACTACTATGTATGTTCATGAAAATGTTGGTATTAAACGATGTGTTGTAAATGATGAATACTCTATGTTGTAGCATCGGAGATTGAGACATATCTCTATTGAGAGAATTAAGAGATTAGTAAATGATGGAGTACTTAGTATTTTAGATTTTACTGATTTTGATACTTGTGTGGACTGCATTAAAGGTAAGCAAACCAACAAGTCAAAACAAGGTGCCAAGAAGAGTTTTGATTTATTGGAAATCATACATACAGACATAGACATGTACTCTTAAAGGTACTTTGTCTCTTTTATAGATGACTACTCACAATACATGTATCTCTACTTGCTTAACAATTAAAATGAAGCACTAAATGCTTTTAAGGTCTTTAAAATGTAAGTAAAGCAACAATACATAAAGCAAATTAAGATCGTGAGATCAGATAGAGGTGAAGGGTACTATGGTAGATACACTGAGCATGGACAAACATCTAGTCCATTTGCTAAGTTTCTTTAAGAACATGGGATTGTTGCCCAATACACTATGCCTGGTTCTCCAGACCAGAATGGTGTAGCTGAAAGAAGAAACTGAACATTATTGGACATGGTGTGGAGTATGCTTACTAGCTCCAAACTTCCTAAGTCCTTGTGGACTGAAGCTCTTAAGGTGGCAGTGTACATATTAAATCGAGTTCCAACCAAGGCTATCCTAAAGACGCCTTTTGAGTTATTCAAAGGTTGAAAACCGAGTTTGCGACATGTACGTGTTTCGGGATGCCCGTTAGAGGTAAGAGTTTATGATCCACAAGAGAAGAAGCTCCAAGCTAGTAGCTCAATTGGTACTCGAGACGGAAATAAGAACCTCTTAAAGGAGGTTTGAGGTTCGAACTCGAGGGACGTGAAAGAAAACCCTAAGGGGCCAGAGGGCCTTAGAGGGGACAATACGGATGCGTAGGCGGCACGTGGATGGCTTACCAATAAGAGCCTTAAGTCTGAGGGCCCCGCAAGGTGGGTCCTATGGAGGCTTGAGGGAGTACGCCTAGGCCGGACGCCACATGATAACACTTCAAAAAAATGCCTCTTTTTATGAAAGGTAACGTACACCCTGATGGTATGGGTGTTTATAAATATCACATAAGAGGGTCTCTAAACCTGTGCAATTATTTTAGAAATACACCATCTTTCTAAAATTGTAGAAGGTTTAGAATAGCTTCTTCTTTTACAAAATTTCTTCAAGAATTTTTACAGAGGTATTCTCCATTCAACTGTATTTGTCAATGGCTGGAGGTTAGATTTTCTTTCCTTTACCTTTTTGCATTTAGATGATTTTCCTGCAATTTGATTTATGCATATTTGAAAATCATCACTCTGTCTATATAAATTTCTTTTATTTGGTATCAAACAGTGGTTTTTCTCTGCCTTGATATGTTTGAATGAAGTTTTTTCAAAATACTCAAAATTTTTGTTGTATTTGAAATCATTTTTTATGATTTTTTATGAAAACCAACATTAGAAATAAGTAGGAAATTGATTTTCTAACATTTTTGGGTTTTAAAAATGTCAATTGTGGTGCCCATAAGGTATAGAATTAACTGGGTCTATAACTGGACCCATTTGGGTTAATTTCAGGTGATGAAGAACCAAAATCATGTGAAAAAAAGATTTTTGGGGTCCAAAAAACGACACATCGTTTTTGAGGAAGGGGAGCGTTTTTTGTGAAGAAAACAACATGTTGTTTTGCCCCCTCCCCCTGAAAAATGACATGTCATTTAGACTTGTAAGGTTTGGCTTCTGCCAGGCTGAAACAACACGTCGTTTTAGGCTTAATGCCCAAAATGACATATCATTTTCTAAGCAAGAAAATTAAAAAAAAAATCCAAAAAAAAATTTAATTAATTTTGTTTTGGTATTATAGAATTTTTATTTAGGTATTATGAAAAATTAATTTTTAATAAATCTAAAATGAATTTAATAAAATCTAAAATTTTATTATTTATGTTTAAATAAAATTTTAGAAATTTATTTTAAATATGTTATTGAATTTTTGCATAATTTATTTTGCATGTATTCTTTAGTTGTTATTTTTAATACATGCAAATTCATGAATATTTTATGCATGAAAATTAAATGTTTTGAGTGATTTGTATAATTTTAATTAATTTAAGAGTAGCCACAGTATCTTAGATTATATTAAAATTATATTTTAAGTTTTTCAAATCATATTTAGTTAAATAGGCATTAATTGTAACTAATTATGTTTGGTATAATAAAATATATCCTACATGAAATTTTATTATATTAAATATGATTGGTTAGGATGAAATATTAAACTATTTTCTTAATTTGCCGCAGGGATTAAGAGATAGAATATAGTTTAATAGTCTCATCATATAGTCGTATGTGAATCAATGTGAATTAAAAACTTAGCCCACAGGCAGTTTTTATATGTCATATGATTAATAATTTTTGTAGCATGATTTACATTAGTAAAACATGCCATATAGTTATAAGCTTCAAATTTTGTGACATTAGCATGTATGTTTGATGTATTGCAATAATTCAACCTGTTAATTTATTTGATATGAAATGTGATATTCCTGAGCTTAAGGGTGATAACTATAAAGTCTGGAAAGAGAGGATTCTCCTTCAATTGGGGTGAATGGACATTGACTATGCCATCAGAAAGGATGAACAACCCTCTATCACTGAGACCAACACTCCAGATGATATTAGTTGATATGAAAAATGGGAGTGATCTAATCGTCTCTCAGTTATGTTCATAAAGACCAAAATCTCTGTTGGGATTAGGGGTTCAGTTTATCAATGTGACAATGTCCGAGTACTGCTGAAGGCTATTGATGAGCAATTTAAGTCTTTAGATAAGACATTAGCAAGCACCTTGATAATACAGTTTTCATCTTTGAAGCTTACCGGTATGAAAGGCGTGCGTAAGCATATCATGCGCATGACGGACATTGCGGCTCAATTGAAGAGACTTGAGGTTGAGACGTCTTATTCGTTACTGGTACATTATATTCTAGATACACTACCTTCTAAGTATGGTCCCTTTAAGATCTATTATAACACACATAAGTACAAATGGTTAATTAACAAGCTATTGACCATGTGTGCTCAGGAAAAGGGAAGACTCATCATGGAAGAGGAAGAGAAAGTAAATTTGGCAACACAGGATAAAAAGAAACATTAGACCAAGTAAAAGGGGAAAGGCAAGGTTCTTGCCTAGTTGGATATTAAGAAGGAGTTTAAGTGCTTCCTTTATAAGAAGAATGGGCACGTGAAGAAGGACTGTTCTAAATTTTGGGAATGGCTTGACAAGAAAGGTACTCAACTCTTACTTGTCTATTATGAATCCAATATGATTGATGTTAATTATAACACATGGTAGATTAACTCCGATTCTACAATCCATGTTACCAATTCCCTACAAGGATTGTAAAACTTGCAGGAGCCAGTAGGAAATGAGCAAAGCATCTATTGTGGAAATAAGATGCGCTTACATGTGAAGGCTGTAGGAACGTGCAAAATAGTCTTAAGTAGTGGCTTTTTTTTGTATTTGGAAAAGACATTCTATATTCATAGTTTTTCTAGAAATTTAATTTTAGTTTCCAGACTTATAGTAGTTGGATATTCCTTTAATTTTTTAGAATCTTCTTTCAATTTGTTTTATAAATCTGATTTTATTGGATGTGGTACTTTGTCTGATGGTCTTTTTTGTCTTAATTTACCAAATGATGCCAATTATACTACTATGCATATTCATGAAAATGTTGGTATTAAACGATGTGTTGTAAATGATGAATCCTCTATATTGTAGCATCGGTGGTTAGGACATATCTCTATTGAGAGAATTAAGAGATTAGTAAATTGTCACAACCCACCTTTTCGGGCTGTGATAAATCTTTTTCTTACTTACATATAGGCGAACACTTAGGAAATTTTTTTTTTCTTTTCACACATAGATATTAACATCTTTTGAAACATAAACATATACGTATATTTTCATAAGCCAACTTTTGCTTGCAACACTATTTGCCAAATACCTTTGAGAGAGGCTTTTATCTTACTTACTATATTACAACTTTCATATACATGTTTCAAAACAACTTAAAATGTACTACAATAGAAACATAACAGCGGCGGAATATATACCTAATCTACACACTAATCATTCCTCTGCCAGCTCATCAATGAAATTATTCTGACATTTTCTTCGAAATACCTACAACATGAAACACTTAATGAGCTTACGCTCAATAAGTCCCAATACAGCCCACATGCACATTCAATACTATGCGTGAACCAATTATACTCTCTTATGAACATTCTTTATTCTTTTTATATCTTATCTCTTACTAGGGCGCAAGTATTCGTACCATTACACACGTAAGTCTACGTGACATCATGACCATACTATATCCTTGAACTCCTCTTGAGTCAAGAGTCGATATGACACTTTTCTTAATTTCTGGTGTTATAATTACCAGTTTATTTATTATGGTTATCATTCCATGCATGAAGTGACAAACACATGTTACACGCAAAGCATAAATACTCTTATATGATATAGTACACATAGGTACATACTCTTACACTCACAAGCAAACATTAATATAGACATCGGTATACAATATAATATACACACAAGTATTTATTTAGTATACTCACAGGTATACATTAACATACTTACAGGTACTCATATCATAGCATACACACAGGTATACACCTTGATATACACACAGGTATACATATGCACATATCATATTCTATACTACAATTTCATACTGTAGGTGAGATGTGCACTTACTTCATTCGAGTATTGCACAAATCAACCTCGGTTGAGATTTTCGACGAACATTCCACTATGCCTAACAGTTTCGTCAAAATCTACAACTTTCGTGTTTTAATATTTTTTAAAATTCTCACTGCACAGGGGTGTTTTTGGGCATATTTCAATTCTGCTGAGAAGAAACTTTTTTATACAACTTAGTCCTTGGGTTATTTTTGTAAAAATATGTTTTAAAACTGCATATCTACCCCTACAAAGGCAGTTCCAACTCTTGTTTAAACCATTTTCGTGTCCAATCATCATTTTTGAAAAACTAACACTAAAATTACAAAAATAATACTTTTTACATAAACCACCATTTTGCATCATAAACCCTAAATTTTCACTACCTCAACATACCATAATTCATATTTCTATGGGATTTAACTAAAAATTTGCTCAAAAACCCACATACTTTTGAGAGAATAAAAATAAAAACAAAAATCACATAATTTCAAAACTTTAAAAATTAAAACTTACCCAAATAAGACTTTGTGATTCTAGCCTTCCAAGGCTCCTTTGAAACTCCATCCTAGACATCATTTTCATACAAAAACACCTTGAGTTAACTTTCTTCCTTCACCCAAGAGAAAACCCTAGAAAAAACCTTGAAAAAGTTTAGGTCTTTACTTTAAAACTTGTTGAAATTCCTTGAACTTTGCCTCTTGAACTTAATTGGGGTTATTTTTGCTTAGATGTGAGATTGAAAAATTCTTGGGGAGGTCCATCAATGGTGGTCGTGGGTTTGGAGATGAAAGAGATGAAAATTTTGGCTAAACACACATTTAATTCATGCTTATGCAATGGGGTGACTCAACAAGTAATTCATTAGTTCACCCAAGTGGCTTAATGTGATTGAGTCAGCTTTCATGGCATGGTGACCCCATGAAATTCAATTGGGTGTCCACTTAGTGGGCCCCAAAAATTTACATTGTGTAATTTTTCATCACACAGTATTTTTCTTACACTGTCATGGTAAAATCAGTGCACAACATATCCTTAGACTGTATAAAATATTTTACTTACCTTTGGTTTACTTTTGGAGGCCAAACATAACATTTTCTATATCTGCGTTTTCATTTAGTAATATACTTATACTGCGTCGACCTCCTTTTCACACTGGGTTAGAGTTTTGGTGGACTCTATGTCTTATTTATACTCTAATTACCCATTCGTTTGTATCACAATTTTACAATTAATTGTGATATAAAATTTATTTTATGGATATTATTTACAAATTTCTGAGTATTTAGACTCATAAAATCTGTATTAACAATATCCATCATTGCATCACATTCGCAGTGAAGTTTTCAATTAATACTGCTTATTTATACATTATCATAATTTTATAAAAATTACAATTTTAAGGGTAAATTCATTAATTAAACCCAATTAAATATTAAATTTTATTAATGAATTTTCATGGTTATTACATAAATGATGGAGTACTTAGTACTTTAGATTTTACAGATTTTGATACTTGAGTGGACTGCATTAAAGGTAAGCAAACCAACAAGTCAAAACAAGGTGCCAAGAGGAGTTTTGATTTATTGGAAATCATACATACAGACATAGACACGTACTCTCAAAGGTATCTTGTCTCTTTTATAGATGACTACTTACGATACATATATCTCTACTTGCTTAACAATAAAAACAAAGCACTAGATGCTTTTAAGGTCTTTAAAATGGAAGTAGAGAAACAATGTAGAAAGCAAATTAAGATCGTAAGATTAGATAGAGGTGGAGGGTACTATGGCAGATACACTGAGCATGGACAAACACCCAGTCCATTTGCTAAGTTTTTTCAAGAACATAGGATTGTTGCCCAATACACTATGACTGGTTCTCTAGACTAAAATGGTGTAGCTAAAAGAAGGAACCGAATATTATTAGACATGGTGTGGAGTATGCTTGATAGCTCTAAACTTCCTAAGTCCTTGTGGACTGAAGCTCTTAAGATGGCAGTGTACATATTAAATCGAGTTCCAACCAAGGCTATCCCAACGACATCTTTTGAGTTATTCAAATGTTGGAAACTGAGTTTGCGACATGTACATGTTTCGGGATACCTGTCAGAGGTAAGAGTTTATAATCCACAAGAGAAGAAGCTACACCCAAGGACCATAAGTGGATATTTTGTTGGTTATGTTGAACGGTCTAAGGGATACAGATTTTATTGTCCATCTTATAGTACTAGATTTGTAGAATCAAGAAATACAAAATTTCTTGAGAATGACTTAATTAGTGGGAGCGATCGATCATGGAATACTATTTCTAAGAAAGAACATACAGATGCTCAACCTTCCACTTCTTATGATAGATTGATTGTTGTATAATGCCTAAAGTTTAAATGCATGATGAACATCAACAAGTCGTTCAAGTTCCACAGATTGCTGATAAAAAAATAGTGGATCCAACTGAACAACATATACAAGAACCTATTGAACAGCCTATTGAACAAAATGCTCCTCGAGAGAATGTTGAACTAACATTAAGGAGATCTAATAGAGAAAAGCGATCAGCGATATCTAGTGACATATTGTGTATCTATAAGAGTCTGACTATAATGTTGGAGCCAAAATGATCTTGAAATGCTTTTACAGGCCATGAGTTCTAAGGAATCTGACTTATGGTATAATGCCATGAAAGATAAAATGGATTCTATGGCATCTAACAGAATCTGGGATCTCTTTGAGTTACTTATAGGTGTTAAAGCCATTGGATGTAAGTGAGTCTTTAAAACAAAGAAAGACTCATTAGGCAACATTGAGAGACATAAGGCAAGACTCGTTGCCAAAGGATTCACTCAAAGAGAAAGAATCGACTATATGGAGACCTTTTCTCCTGTGTATAAAAAGGATTCTCTTCGAGTCATTTTGGCATTGGTTGCCCATTTTGATTTGGATTTGCATCAAATGAATGTAAAAATGGCCTTTCTCAATGGTGATATAGAGGAAGAAGTTTACATGAAACAACTAGAAGGATTTTCCTCTAGTGATGGTAAGCATTTAGTCTGCAAGCTTAAGAAATCCATGTATGGATTGAAACAAGCCTCTCGTCAGTGGTATTTGAAGTTCTATGACATTATCTCTTCATTTGGTTTTGAAGAGAATATCATGCATAAATGTATATACCAAAAGGTCAGTAGGAGTAGGATTTGTTTGCTTGTGCTATATGTGGATGACATATTACTTGCAACTAATGATAAGGGTTTGCTACATGAGGTGAAGTAGTTTCTCTCAAAGAACTTTGAAATGAAGGATATAGGAGAGGCATCTTATGTCATTGGCATTAAGATCCAGAGGGATAGATCTCAAGAAATTTTGGGTTTGTCTCAAGAGACCTATATCGGCAAGGTTCTAGAAAGGTTTCGAAGGAAGGATTGTTCACCAAGTGTAGCACCCATTGTGAAGGGTGATAGGTTCAATTTGAACCAGTGCCTGAAAAATGAGCTCGAATAGGAATAGATGAAAAACATCCCATTATGAAGGGTGACAGGTTCAATTTGTTATGAGAATGTTGGGCCAATATTAGAGTAACTCAGGTGTTGACCACTAGAGAGCTGCAAAAAAGGTGATGAGATACCTTCAAGGGACTAAAGATTATATGCTCTTATATAGATGGACTGATGATCTAGAAGTGATTGGATACTCCAACGTAGACTTCACTGGCTGTGTTGATTTGCAAAAATCAACTTATGGTTATGTTTTGACGTTTGCTGGTGGGGCTGTATCTTAGAGAAGTACGAAGTAGACTTTGACTGTTACCTCTACTATAGAGGCCGAGTTTGTTTCTTGTTTGGAAGCTACTTCGCATGGTGTATGATTGAAGAGTTTTATATCCAGACTTAAAATTGTGGATTCTATTTCTAGGTCATTGAGATTGTACTGTGACAATTCAGCTACGGTATTTATAGCCAAGAACAACAAGAGCGGTAGTCGAAGTAAACACATTGACATTAAGTATTTGGTTATAAGAGAACGTGTTAAAGAAAAGAAACTGGTCATTGAACATGTTAGCACTGAGTTGATGATTGCTGATCCTTTAACTAAAGGCATGCCACCAAAGATTTTTAAGGATCATGTAGTACAAATGGGACTTGGTTCCATGATGTGAATTTCATTGTACGTACATTTGATTATTTTTATGAAACTCTTATTCAGTTGTGATGTTTTCTCATATTCAGTTATGCATATATTTAGTTATTTTGAGAAAGATCAATTAAGTTGGACCTAGAATAAATATAGGGTTTATTCATTAAGTTATATTACTACTTATGAGTTAGTATTACAGGATATAATGCATTGTAATACATGGAAGATAGTACTCGTTTTAAAAGGACCTATCGTTATGATTCATATGTTTATTCCTTAAATTTGAGATTGGCTGATTTTGTTTATTTAGAAAATATATGTGGACCAAGTGGGAGAATGTTATTTTTAATTTATTCATTATTATTTATTTATTTTTTAAATAATAATAAATAAATTAAAAATAAATTTAAGTGGTCCAATGACACATATTTTTTTAAAGGTGCCAACCAAAGGGTATTCAGAATTGTTATAACACTTCTAAAAAATGCCTCTTTTCATGAAAGGTAACATACGCCCTGATGGTGGGTGTCTATAAATATCACGTAAGAGGGTCCTTAAGCCTGTGCAATTATTTCAAAAATACACTATCTCTCTAAAATTGCAGAAGTTTTAGAAGAGCCTCTTCTTTTACAAAATTTCTTCTAGAATTTTCACATAGGTATTCTCCATTCAACTGTATTTGTCAATGACTAGAGATTATATTTTTTTTCCTTTAAGTTTCCGCATTTAGATGATTTTCATGCAATTTGGCTTATGCATATATGAAAATCATAACTTTGTATACATAAATTTCTTACATTTTAGAGTTAAAAGGAACCAAAGTTAAGCTTTGAAATTTCATGAGTACTGCAATTGTTATATAGCCTAAATTTTGAAGGAAAAAAATTGTCATTCTTTTAAGGAGTACTTTTAAAAATATTGCATTATTTTATGTATTTATCAGCCATTACTTACCTTATTGGGTTGTTTCAAACTTTTTAGGAGAATCAAACAATGCATCGATATTATAATGTTAATAATAAGGTTTAATACAAAACAAAATTACAAAAAATTGGCGAAATACTTTAACAATAGGATCAAAAAGATTTGATAATTAATTGAGCAGTGTTTTAATGAAAGAAAGACATAGAGACCAAAAAAAAATTCCTACGCCTAAAGTTAAAAGGGGGAGAGGGTGGAAGAGATTTAACTTTAAGGTTTAGTAAGTCATGTTATTTTCAAATTTGAAAATCATATTTGTAGAAGATAATGGTGTTTTTGTTCCATACTATTATTTATTGGGAAAATATCCTAGACACCGCATCTTTAGTTAAAGAGTAAATTGCTCGGTTGGTCCCCAAACGATTTAAAAGGTTACTTGTTGGTCTCCATTGTTTTCTTTAGCTAAATTGATCATAAACTCAAACAAAGTGCAAAAGAACTGACTTACCTAGTGGTCGTTTAATTTCTCTTATTTTCGATCACGTGCCAAGCATATAGGGTTAATATCAAGAGTATTTTAATAAAATAACAATTTTTATTATGTTTTAAATAAAAATTAAATTAAATTATCTTAAAATTATAATAGAAAATTAAACAAATCATTTAATTGCTTACAAAAAAAAACTAGTACGAGAATCCCTCACCCCAAACCCCAACAACAACAACAATCACCCACCGATGACCACAAGTCTGATCCCAATGCCTCCCTACCATCTCCCTTTTTCAAACCCAGCACTATTGTCATCTCTCTCCATCTCTTCCTCCTCTTCATCCTCTTTTTCTTCTTTTTCTCCAATCCCAACACCTCCCCACCGTCTTTCTTTCAAACCCATCACTACCGTAATCTCTCTCCATCTCCTTCTCCTTTTCATCCTCATCATCATCATCTTCTTCTTCTTCTTCTTTTTCTTCTTCTCAGACCTTGCCGTCACCCATATAAGTGTCGTTCCAGATCTTCCTCCTCATCCCCAGATCAAGCCGCCATGTTTCATCTTCACCGGATTTTCTTTGTCATTATGTCGGATCGATGTCATGCTCCTGAAATCTTTCGATCTTCCTCTCCCCGTCATTGAGTTAGATGACAAAATTTGATCGAATTTGACCTCAACTCACCATTAAGTTTGATAACGAGATTAGCTTCCTCCCGACATGATCGCCACGAAAAATACAAAGTAGTCGCAGCTGCAGCAACTCTTAATGCTTGTCCTTGTGGAAGATCAGCTTCTATGGTCATCTGTGGACTCTCGTTGAAGCTAGTGGTGGCTTTCACGGTGGTGGATAATGGGCCATAGTTTTCTTAATTTGTGTTTATTTCCTAATTTGTTACTAATTGAAGGAAAAATTGCTAATTTACCTTTGATCGGGATTTTTTGGTTTCCATGAGATTGAGTTGAAGTTTGGGTTTGTTGAATCTTTGTTCTTGTTTCAATTTTCTAGATTTATTGTTGTGCTAATTATTGAGTGATTATTATTGTTTTGCCTGATTATGATTAAGAGCTCTAGCAATGGTGGATGGGTTCATAATGTGGGGACACTACAAGGGGTCGTTGGCATGGGATAGTGGTGGTGCTAAGAGGAAGAAAGAGAAGGAGCTTCCATGGCCGAGTCTTGCTTCGGCCACAACTAACAATGAGCAAATTTTTTCAATTGATTTAGGGAAATAGGTAGCAGGAGATTTAAACAAATAATTTTCTTTTTTGTTTGTGATACAAAAAATCTCTCCGTGCTATGTTTTGTATGTTGTTGAATGAATTTTTGATTCGTTTTAGGTTTAATTTGTTCAATTAATGTATTTGAATTGGAAAGGTGAAGAAGGAGAATAAGGGAGGAGAAGATTTTTTTTTTGTTTTATTTTTTTAAATATTATGTGATTTAATTGGGGATGTTTTAGTCTTTTCAAAGTAAATAATGGGCAAGTGATGGGCACGTGGTCGCCAAATGAACAAAAACTAACGGTCGTTAGGTAAGTCAATCCTTTTACATCTTTTTTTTTTTTTTTTTTTGAGTTTGAGGTCAGATGAGCTAAAAAAAACGAGGACTAGCAAGTAACTTTTTAAATAATTCAGGTATTAATCGAGCAATTTACTCTTAGTTAAAATATAACTTTTGTCTTCTTTATTATTAAACCCCCTAAAATATTTCACATGTTAAAAAAAAAACCATGTTCGTCCCTTGTGTTTTTAAAAAGGTCTAAAAATAACCCCTCATCCTATATTTGACTAGTCAAATTTTTAAAATACCAAAACTACGATTAAAAATCTATAACGAAGAATTCACAACATAATCCTTATGTTTGCCACAAAGTACCGCTTTTGCCCCCTTTTATGATGCAAACGTCCAAGACATATCCTCTGCATTTGTAAAATCAGTAAAAAAAGAAATATTCCTTGAAACAATTGAATTTTAAAAGTTACCAACATAATCATTCTCAAATTATATTGAATACTATTTAAGACACTAGCTAACTAAAATATTAAATAAAATAAATCTTAAAACTTAAACTATGAAAAATAAAAAAATAACTAATCGATAGAAGAAAAAGTTGAACTAATACTCTTAGCTTGAACAATAGATCTTGGCATAGGGAGATATAACTATGACAACCTCATGGGATTGGACACAGGGCTTGTGGCAATCTGGGAGGAATTGTTTTTGCCTATGATCAAGGATGAGAATATCAGTGTTGGAGGAAATATTGATGCTTCAATTTTATAAAAATTTCAAGAAAAATATTAATATCTATGGAAATTTTGATAAAAATTACAGAAATTTTCTATTAAATATCTCTCTAATATTTTAAAATACAATAAACATTAAAAAGAAACATAAATAAACTTCATGCATATTAGATTTTTCAATACCAAAAGGAAGTTCTATGAAGCTCAAATATGGTTGGAATTTGATCTTAATTCAAACAATATTGATGCTATGATATGTTATTTGAATTGTATGTAATATAGTTATGAATATACCACATGTAGGTTTATTTCCATAGATAAAAAACTATGAATTTTTCTAATTGTTTGCCTAAGATGGTGGTATGCTCGGATAAGGTACCACCATAGTTTTCGTGGTAGGGGAAGGCTGGATCTTACTGCAAAGTTAATGTGTATAGGATAAATATTCATTCATTAAAAATATAAAATATTGGTAGATTATTTAAAAAGAAAAAGTTCTATTAAATTTTATAATTTCTAATTTTACCAAAACTTTGTTGAAACTTTGCTGATATGTACCAAAATTTTGTACAAAATACACTACAGATTCTTTAATATTAATATTTTTATTGAAATTTTTTGACATATTTTTTTATATTTCTCCTATATTTTGCTAAAATTGATAATACAGTGATATACATTTCAGTACTTTGAAATTTTTGAAATTTTGTCGAAATTTTCATCCTTGCCTATGATAGAGACTTTGTTCCTTTTTCTTTTTTTATCAACTTCTCTTTTCTTTTGAGAGTATTTTTAGTTTTAAGATTTATTTTGTTCAATAATTTAGTTTATTAATATTTTAAACAATGTTTAATTTAGATTAAGAATGGTAGTCTTAGTATTTTAAAAAATTTGATTGCTTTAAGAGGTACTTTGTTCTTTTCGCAAAAAAAAAAAAAAAAAAAAAAAAAAAAAAAAAAAAGGGGGATGCTTTAGGCATTGGATAATGAAGGGGGAAAATATGGTATCTTGGTTAAACCCCCCGGAGTTTGAGTTATTTTTTTGAAAATAATAGATTAATAAGGGTAATTTTGATATTTTTTTAATTTGACCTCTCAAAGTTGGGGTGGGTAATTTCATATTATTTTAGAAAATGCAAGGGGGTAAACGTGGATATTTCAAGAAATATAAGGGATATGAAGGCATTAAATAATAAGAGGGAAAAATAGTATTTCGACTTGATATAGAGAGTTTTATTTTCTCTTAGGTAATTGTATTCACCTACATTCAATTAAAATTTCATATCACCAAAAGACCCTTAAATAAAATGACAAAAAAGAACAATTATGATAGATTTAGTTGCGTCATTAATTTTTATTATAGTAAGGAAATTGATAAGGAAAATTAATTATCATTAATTTTTCTCTCTACACACCCCACATGTCATATTCGCAAATTATAAAATAATGACTATTGTTCTTTTGTCTTTTCTTCATGTTTATATTTTTTGGCCCATCATTTCGCTTTTAGAGACTAAACATTCCATTTTTTTTTTATGAAGTTGAATTGATTTTTTTCCTCATTTTTGTTCTCTTCTTCTTCTTCTTCTTCTTTCTCATACTTGTATACTCTTTTACTTTTTGTGTTTTCTCTTGTCATTTTATCTGTTTTGATCATGCCTTTATTAAAATAACAAATTAAAATGAAATGGCAGGTGTATTAAGTGGTCAAGAAAATAGCCATGTGGAAATAATTTGGGGTAATTTGTGTATACTAAGGGCGTGTAGAAAGTGAAATTAATTATTTTAAAATTATGTGAGATGTGTATTTAAAATGAGGTATCAAAAGTAAAGAAAAATTTGTAACTAGAACCACCCTTTTTTCTTGTATACTTTCCATTTTATGCTTATTGAAAATGCATATTATAATTTTTGATGTTCTCAATATTTTATCTTTGAATTTAAATTTTATGTCAAATCTATAGTATATCTTAACTTACCACTAATTTGACCATTTAAATAACGATTTTATTCTTTAAAAATTATCATAAAATTTAAAAAAAGCCTAAAGATATTATTAAAAAGAAATTACTATTTTTTAACTAAAAAAATTGCTAAAGAATTTTTAACCATGAAAAATAAAAAAAAAAACTAATTTAATGTGTGACACTTGTGTTTTGTTGAGCCTGTTGTAAAAAATTCAAAGGATAAAATTGTCATTTAAGTGAATAAAAGTGCCATTTTATTAGTTTATGCGGAAAGATTTCAATAAAATAGTGAAAGTGTAGTGGAATAGGTTTTACAATTTGTCTTAAACTTTCATGATCATTCTCATAATGCTATATACAATAATTAAATGGAATAAAAACTTACGGGTTTAGCAATAGCTATGAATGATCAAACATTCTAAAACTTTTAAAGCCTCCTTGCCATTCTCCTTCCATTGGTGTGGGCACCAATGAGATTTCCTGAAAATTTTCCTAAATGTCTCCTTCCAACTCTTCTTGGCAAAGGTTCTTTATAGCTCTAAAGGGAGAACAATATGAACACTAGATGGAGGCCAAAGAAAAGTATGTAGAAATTAGAGCCTCTAAGATATATTTATAGATATATTAGTGCCAATAGATTGGAATAGAATCCTCTTGGATTGTGCTTGAGAATCATGCCTTTCTCTAGGGGTGGTGGGCTTGATTTCATTCCTCCAATAAGAGGGTGACACGTGTCACAACTAACTTTAATAGTATCTGTCTGAAATCTAATTTTGGTTAAAACTAATATATTACCTATTTTAACTTTTAAAATAAATATCTTTCATGATTTTTTAATTATTTATTATAAGTAATTCTTATACAATATTTGCTTTAACTTTTGAAAAAGATATTTTTATACACTTTAATAAAACTATATCACACGTAAATCATATGACATTTGAATCAACTAACTATGAAATTGTTGCCACATATACTCGAAGAGTATCCTGATTGGCACCACTCACAATGTAGGTATTGCACTATGTAAATCTTTAATTCAACCCCTATAGATAAAAAATAATCTAAGAAATTTCCATTGACTTATACGAAATAATGTTAAAAAGCTACCAAAGGAACCTAATGGACATATATAGTTTAAGCTCCAACAATTATTTATAATTTAATTATCTAGTAATTAAATTAATTGTAATTATTAACTTTAATTTGTGTCACTATCGGAAACCAAAGCTATACTTTTAAATTATATACATTAACTATCTAAAACCTTTAACATTAAATGTTGACAATAAAGTTATCTATTGATATAATCATTTGCTATGTAATAAGACCCTATACAATAATATACATAATTAGGTTTATAGCCCTTTGTACAATCTTTCTAATTACTTCTTTGTGCATGAGTTCTGCTAATTCTCTAATAGATGGTCTTTTTTATGAACAAGTTATAAATGAAGGTTTTGGATAATATTTAATATCCTTTATCAAATAGCGAGATCTCTACATCTAAGTTTTCTCAAATGAATACTTACAAGAATATTATCTTAACAACCTATTTAGTAGGAGTTGTGGATTCCATATATGTGAGAAGTGTTCCGGCTACATATGGTACTATGTATCCAATATACTGAGCTTTTGATCGTAGATTAATGGATCTCACGCATCGGCAATCAAAAAGACATAATAAATAAATATGAGTCTACTAGTCATATAAGGATTAAGGAATGATCCATAAAAAGATTAATAATTATAAGTTTTAATTTCTCGTTATAGAATTATATAGGAAAATGATATCTATGTTGGTCCAAGTTTAATGTGTTCTAAAAACACTGATGTCTCTATGTAGTAATTATAACATTACTATAATTTGGATAAGATTATTCCACTGAGGTTATAGATTATTTTAGATAACAAACATACAAGCTCAGATTGTTCAACCTAGATTATGTTCCTTATCGCAATTAACAAAAGCTTCTCACAACTGTCAATCATAGTTTGTTACTATTAATTAAAAATTCAAGACAATTACGAATTAAAAATTCCTAATCTACCAATAGATGATTCTCAAGCATAAATAGTTGTAAACTCAATTAAAACAAGAAAATAATCATAAGCAATTAAATTGAAAGAACATAAACGATTTCTATTGAGAAATTAAAAAATAATATCAAAACATTCAATTTTAATTCTATGTCTAGGGCTTTGACATTACCCTTAACCAAGAGAAAATTAAGCTAACATAATTATGAAATTAATCAATAACAAAACAAATTAACAAGATTCCAGAATTCAAAAGAATTAAGGAAAAGAATAAAATTCATTGTCGCTCTTGAAGAATTCTTTACGCAAGCAATCCTCCTTGAACTTTAATGAATTCTCCTTCAATTTCTCTCTATTTTCTCTCCAAAAGGATGGCTAGAATATAAGGGAAATACTCTCTTCTCTATTGTGTTTTAAGTGTCCTAGTTATAGCTTTTGGTTTTGAAGGTAAAAAGGGGTAACAAGAGGTCCAAATCAGGTCAAACTTGCTAAAAGGTCCAACACATGTAGAGCGGAGAATATTTTTAAACGGCCGTGTGCGGAGCGTAAGTTTTCATACGAAGATTGCTGGAAGTGTACGGCTGCGAAGACATTTTCGGGCGGCCGCACAAAAACCTGGGCGACTCTGGGATTTTGTTTTCTCTTCCACATGCGACCGTGCGCTGTTTGGTCCGCTGGGGGCACGCCTAGAGCCCATTGGCGTGGCTACATGAAAAATTTTCCGTGGCCACGCTTGCTCTCTATAAGAAAAAATGATGAATGAACTGAAGCAACCACAAAACAACGTAAATTCAAGTCTTGTCGAAACCTATTTTACAACAAAACAATCTTCATTTTCCAAGTTCATCAATCCAATCTATACAAAGGAATAAATAAATAAATAAAGATCCAATAAAAATTCATTATGTTGAGTAGCATTCATAATTGCAAGAAATTATTACTCCCACCACGATAAGTTGGATTTTTATCACTTTCAGATAATACTAAGCAGTCACTACTAGATAATTCAAAAA
>CAMOHE010041925.1:0-31325 GCA_946598075.1 Artocarpus hirsutus
TTCATGCTTTGAAAAACATTATCATCAAAACATGCATAAACTTTCATAACTTAAAACTTCCATAATAATACTTCATGAAAAATCATCATAAAACCATCATAGAAATCATCATGAACATAATTTCAAACCTTTATAAAACATATCATGTTGCAAGTGAGAATGTACTTACCTCAATGAGCTTACTTAACCTTACTTTTGTAGGTGACAACGCCGCGGTCTCGATGTGCTCACTTCTCAATGTGTTCATGTCATATATTCATAAAGTGGTAATTAACATTTATTTTAATGAATTAATTACTATAACATAACATCCATAACATCATACATACATACACTTCTTGAAAACATAAACTTATAACATATTTACTAACTTTAAAACATTAGAACAACCCTTTCAGCATACTAATATTTCTGACCTCCATGAATTTAAAAATTAGAAACTTAACATTCACATAAAATTTGAGAACCAAAATTGGCAGGAACATAGATAACATATATACTTATCACCATGATTTTTCTTTAGTCATAAAAATCTCATTTAATAATTTAAACAAGTCACATATCATTCAACATGCAATCTGCCAGCAATAGTTAGGCAGTGAACATATTTTATCTCAGGTCTAATTTTTCACATTTTTATATCATAGAAAAATCCACAAAAATTATCACATGTAATAAACACACAGAATTATAACATATTCAAAAATCACCCTTAAATAAATTCCTAACACCACAAACCATGCATTGGAATGCAGAGACCAAAAATACACTCTATGTGCAAAACAGTAAGTTACATGTAATAATTTGTGCCAAACAATTAAAATAAACTTATTTGGACCTAAAAATTCATATGATATCATTTTTAACATATACATTCAGTAGCACAAAATTTCTCATCTCCAAATAAAATTATATAATCATACAAAAACATTACTCAATAATAGTTTAACGAATTTACAGTTTAAACAATATAAATTCCTAGCATCCATAAAGTCTCCATAACTCATAATATATTTATCAAATCATCGTCATATTTTTCAGTCCTTTTCTTAACATATATGTAAACATGTCTACCAAATTTCGAGCAAAATAACATTCATTTGCATTAAAAACAACACCCATACATATGTGCAACATGATTGATCAGCAATAAATTACTATGAGTGATGGAGAGGAGAAAATTCATAACTTTTTATAGAAAAATAAAAATAATGTGAAACTTGGAGGAATATCACATAACACATGCATAAATAACATATAAAAATTTCAGAGCAAGATGACATTCCTAGACGAAGATATAGCAGTCGGTTTAAAGAGAGAAAAATTTCAGAAATAAGCCTTTACCTCAAACGACTTTCTTCAATCTTCAAAACTCCTTGAATTAACACCAAAGAAATTTCAATATTTTAACAAGGAATTGCAGGGGAGATTTGAGAGAAAGAAGAAGAAAGAAACGTTATAAGAAGAGAGAGAATGAGAGAGAAATCGAGAGAGATAGAGAGAGAGAGCGTTTGTGTGAAATGAAAGTGGCGAAAAAGGAATGGGAGACATTTCAGAAATTTCTGACTATTATTGGGCATTCTACACGTGGAAATGGAGGAGATTAAGCGAGAAAAGTCAAAACTTCTAAGAACGTTTTGAGTTACCATACTTTGCCTCTTTTAAAAAAAGGAAAAACTTATCAACGCATTCAATCCATTCGAAGTCAAATGCTTCTTTACCAAAATTAAAGAAATCATTCCATAATTATGTCAATTATTCAAAATAAATCATCCAATTACTTAATCAACCTTTTCACAAATTTTATGAAATTTCTGCTGACTGCTTGTCAGCTGTCATCGGCCTGCCGATGTCCCACTTCGGCCTGTCGATCTCTGAAGTCTGGCCTACCGATGATATACCATCGGCTTGCCGTTCCGAGGGGATCATTTCGACCTGCCGAACTAAATGGTCCGGCCTGCTGATCTGCCCTAACACACAAAAATCATTCATAACATTAAATTATCATAAAAAAATGATTAAACATATATCATTAATAACATGAACACTTGAGCACATCAATTCCACGTGAGCGTCACCTGCCATAATACTTTAGAATAAAATGGTTAGCACCATCTATCATATATCATAACATATATCATAAGCATAACACTTAACATTGCTATTATCATAACATAATCCGTTACATAAAATTAGGCGGGCGTTACACTTATGATGGTGTGGCTACGATATTGATGATGCAACGCTTGGGCCCCTAAAGATAAAATAAATAACGTTTTAATATGAAAGTTTAAAAGAGATATGTTATATATACAAAACTATGCCTTGTGTACTATTATGTTTATGATTATGATCTTATGTTATGTTTTTATGAAAGTTCATATTTTGTGTTGTGAGATAAGAAAATGTACTTACTAAGCTTATGCTTACCTAGTTTTAAATCATGTTGCAAACAGAGATACAAGGCATATGGAATAGGTAAAGGATAGGGATAGGTAAAGAACAAGGATGGGCGTGTGTGCAAGGAAAGTTAGATTACAAATGGAATCATGTCATGAAAAGAATTAATTACTTGGGCAATCATTTTTAATATTAATGTTATTTTACACACCAATATTCACTTAAGATGATTTGTTTACCTGTGGACTTTTGAACATTTTGAGACTGTTTAATATTTCCTTAATTGTGGTTTCTTGATGACTATGCCATGTTTCTTTATTTTGATATGATTAAACTATTTGGACATATAAGTATTTTTCTTGAGAGTTTTTAGACATTGTTTGAAGTTTTTGATGTCTATAATTTAACAAATGTTTGTATTTGTAAACTAAATGTTTTTGCAAGTTATCGGTTAGCTAAACATTGTAGATATTTTGTTAGGCTAACTGAGGTGAGGGAAGCATATCCAATAAGTAGTTTTTAAAGAAACAAAATGCATGTTTTTCCTAGGATATCTGTTTGAGTGTAAGTGTTTTATTTGAATTGTTTATCTTTAAATTACGACAAAGGTAACGATTATTATGATGTCTATAAGGGGGCATTACAATTATGGTATCAAAGCAGGTGTTTGTTTCTAATACACATCATCACACGTCAGTTTCAAGTCCTACAAGTAAGGATGTTTTAGTTAAATTGACGTTTATGTAAGTTTAACAATAAGTATAAGGTTCAAATTTATGGTGATTAATACCTTAGTGCATAAATTTTATAGTGAAATCTTGTCTCATTCCTGAAATTGAAAGTTCATTTCTAATCTTATAATCCTTCTAAGAAATAGAAGATGAACAACCGTAACTAAAGCTCGTGCTCAAGCTACTATCGGAGTTGGCATCCAGGCAGATGCTAACCTGAGGGCAATGATTACTGGCCTTCAAAGACAACTTGAAGATCAAAGAAGTGAGATTAAGGAGCTTAGATCTAATGGCAATGGAGGTAAAGGACAAGGTGAAAACATACCACCTCCTCCACAATAGCAAGATGGGTAGCCCTAACCCCTGCACCAAAAGCAAGAACTGCTTATTAAGAACCCCTATTACTTAGGTGGAACTGTTTTATGCCTACTAGTTTTGAAGGTTCCAAGGATTCCTTAGTTGGTGAAGGATGGTTGAAGATGATCGAGGCCACTCTAAAGCTGATGGGTTTTATTGAGAATGAGAAGGTCCTTTATGCCTCATTCTACCTAACAAGGGAAACTAGAATCTGGTGGGATGTGATGGAACATAGCAAAAATGTAGACAAGATGACATGGGCTAACTTTATTTGTGAATTTAATGCAAAGTTCTTTCACATGAACATTACCCAGAAACAGTATAATGAGTTCAAGAACCTTCATCATGGAGATACATTAGTTACTGATATGGTTGCTAAGTTCGATAAGTTGACACCCCTTTGCTTGGGAATGGTTGGTGACGATGATGAAAGGTCAGGGGATTGATGAGAAATCTCCAACTTGATATTACAGCAATCGTTGATGGGGCGAGTTGATGAATACATGCCTAATACATGGAGTGTGGATTTTGTTCAAGTTCCAATTAGGCCGGTTACAAGGGCTATAGCTAAAAGGTTCAAAGAAAGTCTTAATGGGTTGATTTAAAGCATTTGGACTGAGGTGAATACATGTAGGCCCAATGGAGATGAAAAAGGCTATCAACAAGTTTGGATTACCAAGATTCAAGCATTGGAATAATTTAGGAGTTTTCTATATTCAGCATGCCATATCAATATTGAAGTTTCCCTTTTCAAGCTAGTTTTCTTTGTCTGCTAGTTTCTTTTTCTGTTAGTTTCCCTTTTCAAGACTAGTTTCCTTTTTAAGTAGTTTCCTTATTCCAATTTAAGAAGTTTCCTGAATTGTAAGGCCTATACACCAATTTGAGAAGTTTTTTTTTTAATTTGGTTAGTTTCCTAATTGGTTAGTTTCCCATTTAATTAGTTTCTTGAGATGGAGTAGGCATGTAAGTGGGGTTAGGATATTAGGTAGTTTCCTTTTCTTTTAATTTCCTAATTTCTTGTTTCCTTTTTTTAAGTTTTGGGCCTTTTTTTAAAGGATTATTATCTAGGATTTTTAGTTGCCTAATTTATGCACTTTCTTGAATTATAAATAGCCATTAGCTCAGTGAAATAACACAATTTAGGTTTTTATTCATACTTTGTGACAACAAAATTATCTTTGGTTCTTTAGAACTTTTTGAACTTATCAGAGTTTTCATGGCATTAACCTTCGACGTATTAATTAACTATTCCATAATTGATTGTGGCATCCTTCTTATACTAAGGTCTTGCTTCACCAAAAGCAACAGGTTGTAGTTTTATACAAACTTGTTTCTAAACAATCTGGGAGACTTATTTGATTCATAGGTCTCGTCACTTTCTTGGCGGGGTTTGTATCAGTTGGTATTTAGAGCAAGGGTCTAGTTTCAGGTTTGCCTACTTTCCTTTTCATTTTTTTTTCAAATTTTTGAATCCCATTCCTTAGACATTTCAATTTAGTGACCCCAAGAAAAAAAAGAGAAGAGACGCTTAAAAAAAAGCAAAAAAAAGAGACATTTATAAAAAAAAAAATGATTCATTTTTTTTTTTTGCATTCTTGCTTCAATTCTACTTCTTAATTCCCAATTCTTGCTTCAATTTTGCATCTTCCTAGTTCCCAACTCTTGTTTCAATTTTACATCTTCCTAATTCACAAATTCTTGTTTCAATTTTATATCTTAATTCCTAATTCCCAATTCTCAGTACAATTTTGAAATCTTTAAGTTTGTATTATAGCCCTTATTCTCTAGCCACGTAATTTAAATTTCCCTTGGTTAGTTCTTAGTGAATCATTATTGGAAATTGTGATATTGGTTTGATTAGTTTGATAAGAACCTACAGAGAATTATTAAGAGTGGAAAAAAGGCAAGAGTGGTTAGCATATATGAGAATAAAAGCCAATTATATTTTTGTAGGAAACATGAATGTAATTAAGCGAATGTTTCTTTGAGTGAAACAGGTAAGGGAGTGTGTGAGGTTCCTTTTTCTTCTTTCTGCTTTAACTTTATTTCATAGCCAACATGTCCAACATCAAGGACAAAAATACTACTGGAGAGGTGTCAAGAGAGGTTGATCCGAAGATGCTCATGGAAGGTTTAATGGGTGAGATGAGGAGAATGTTTAGAGTAGAGATAGAGAAGGTTCGTGAACAGATAGATAGGATAACAAATGCATAGCCGTAAAATGTTCCTAATGTACGAAGGAGAGAGAGAGTACAACCAAAGGGAGTGAGAGTTGAAGATGAAGAGTATTTGGGGGAAGGTTTTGAGGAAGAAGATGATTGGGATTCGATTGTTAGCAATAGGACTAGAAGACATGGGGCTGGTTTAGAAAAGCTAGAAACCAGGAAGATAATAATTTGGGTAGCCTTAAGATGAAGATTTCATCATTCCAAGAAAAGAATATTCTCAAAGCTTACCTTGAGTAGGAGAAGAAGATGGAGTTGGTATTTGATTATCACAATTACTCAGAGATTAAAAAGGTTAAATTGGCAACCATTGAATTTTCTAATTATGCGATAGTTTGATGGGATCAATTAGTACTAAATAGGAGGAGAAATTGAAAGTGTCTAATAGAAACGTGGGAGGAGATGAAAACTATGATGAGGAGACAGTTTGTTCCAAGTCATTACTATCAGGAGTTGTACCAAAAATTACAAAGTCTTACATAAGACAACCAGAGTGTGGAGGATTTTTATTAGGAGATGGAAATCGCTATGATCCGAGCAAATGTAGAGGAGGGGCGACAGGCTACTATAGCAAGATTTTGTTGAGTTTGAACCAGGAAATTGCTAATTTGGCAGAATTGCACCATTATGTGGAATTGGAGGGTATGGTGCATATGGCTATCAAGACTGAGAACCAATTCAAGAGGAGGGGAAGCAATACACAACAAAACCTAAGCTCGAGTTCATTATGGAGGCTGAATTTTGCAAAGGAGAAGTCAGCCATGGCCAAGCCCAAACCCAAGCAAAAGCAAGAAACAAATAGTCAAGGAAATTAAGATAAATTTGATTCTTCCAACATTTGAAATTGCGATATTAAGTGTTTTAAATGCCAAGGCAGGGGTCACATAGTGAGCTTATATCCAAACAAAAGAGTAATGATATTGTGAGACAATGGTGAATTTGAGTCCAAGGATGAAGATGATGCTGAATCTATGCCACAGTTGGTGGACATGGATGAAGAGGAATACACTGCCCAACGTGAGATGTTGGTTGCTAAGAGAGCTCTTAGTATGCAAATCAAAGAAGATGATAAAGTGCAACGAGAGAACATCTTTCACACTAGATGCCACATACAAAGCAAGGTATGTAGTGTGATTATTAATGGAGGTAGTTGTACTAACGTTGCTAGCACTACAATGGTGGAGAAATTTAGGGTACCAACAATTAAACATCCACAGCCTTACAAGTTACAATGGCTCCATGATAGTGGTGAAGTAAGGGTGAATAAACAAGTGTTAGTTTCTTTTCGCATTGGAAAATATGAAGAT
Source organism: Artocarpus hirsutus (assembly GCA_946598075.1). Taxonomy (NCBI): domain Eukaryota; kingdom Viridiplantae; phylum Streptophyta; class Magnoliopsida; order Rosales; family Moraceae; genus Artocarpus; species Artocarpus hirsutus. The sequence goes on from CAMOHE010041925.1 coordinate 7,021, forward strand.
GAAGTTCTATGTAATGTAGTCCCAATGTAAGCTGGATATTTATTATTAGGCAAGCCATGATAATTTGATAGACATGTTAAGCATGATGGATTCACCAACAAATACTCATTTAAGCTTAATCAAAGGAAAATCACTCCAGTTCCTTTGACACCAAAGCAAGTTTATGAAGATCAAGTAAGGTTACAAAAAGAGAGTGAAAAAAAGAAAAAAAATGAAAATCAGATAGAAAAAGAGAGAAAGGCCAAGAAAATAGAGAGAAAAGAAAGAGGGGCTGAGAAAATTGAGAAAGAAAATAAGAGAGTTGATTTAGCCAACGAGAGAAAAGTAGAGAGAAAAAAAAATTCTATGCAAAAATGAGTGAAATTAAAGGAGCAATGTTTTTAAACCAACCAATGATTGTACTTTTGTACAAGGAAGCGTTCTTAAATACTAACCCACTTGATGCATCTTTGCCTAGTTCTATTGTTTCCTTTTTGTAAGAGTTTGATGATGTCTTTCCCGAAGAGATTCCACATGGTTTATCACCTATTCGAGAGATTGAACATCAAATTGATTTCGTGCCTAGTGCTACCGTTCCAAACCGACCTAGTTATCGTAGTAATCTAAAAGAGACAAAGGAACTACAAACACAAGTCAAAGGATTGATGGATAAGGGGTACGTGAAAGAAAGCATGGGTTTGTGTACCGTTTTGGTAATTTTGGTTCCTAAGAAGGATAGGACGTAGAGGATGTGCGTTGACTATCGAGCAATCAACAATATAACGGTAAAGTATCGTTTCCTATTCCTCGCTTAGATGATATGTTAGATGAGTTACATGATGCTTGTGTATTATCTAAAATTGATTTAAAAAGTGGATATCATCAAATTAGAATTAAAGAGGGTGATGAATGAAAAACTGCCTTTAAAACAAAATATAGTTTATATGAGTGGTTAGTTATATCGTTTGGTTTAACTAATGCTCCAAGTACTTTCATGCGATTAATGAACCATGTCTTGTGTGCCATAGGTAAATTTGTAGTAGTTTATTTTGAAGATCTTCTAATTTATAGCAAAACATGGATAATCATATTGTGCATTTAAATTCAGTTTTGGATGTACTTGGAAAAGATAAGTTATTTGCTAACTTGAAGAAGTGCACCTTTTGCATTGATAAGCATGTGTTTCTTAGTTTTGTTGTGAGTGCACAAGGAATACGGGTTTTTGAAGAGAAGATCTATGCAATTCAAGAATGGCTGAGTCCCACAAGTGTAAATAATGTTTGAAGTTTTCATGGACTCGTTAGTTTTTATAAAAGGTTCATGAAAGACTTTAGTAGCATTGTTGCACCACTTACCGAAGTCATCAAGAAGAATGTTAAATTCAAATGGGGTGATGAACAAGAAAAGGCATTTAATTTGATCAAAAATAAATTGATGAATGCACCTTTGGTTGCTTTACCTAACTTCATTAAAACTTTTGAGATTGACTGTGATGCTTTAAGAATACGTATTGAAGCTATTCTAATGCAAGAAGGACATCCCGTTACATATTTTAGTGAAAAGCTAAGCAGGGCAGCCTTAGATAACCTAACACATGACAAGAGATGTATGCGTTGGTTCAAGCATTAGAAACATGGCAACACTATCTTTGGCCTAAGGAATTCATGATTCACACGCGATAAGCATTTCATAGGCCAACACAAGTAGAATAAGAGACATGCACAATGGGCGGAGTTTATTGAGAGATTTCTATATGTCATCCGATAAAAGCAAGGTAAGGAAAACATTGTAGTAGATGCACTTTCTTGAAGGTACGCATTAAAAAATTGTATGCTTTAGACCAAGATTTTTGTGAGGAGTTTTGGGCTTGTGAACAAAACACAGTGGGTAAGTTATTTAGGCATAAGGGTTTTCTATTCTAGGAGAATAAGTTGTGTGTGCCTAATTGCTCTTTGCATGACTTGTTAGTAAGGGCATCCCATAGTGGAAGATTAATGGGACATTTTAGAGTTGCTAAAACTTTAGCCGTTTTGCAAGAACATTTCTATTGGCCACATATGAAAAGAGATGTTGAGAGAATTTGTGGTAGATGCGTCACTTGTAGGCAAGCAAAATCCTGAGTGCAACCCATAGTTTATACACACCATTACCCATTCCTAGTGAACCTTAGATTGATATTTCGATGGACTTTGTGTTAGGTTGACCTAGGTTTAAACATGATAGAGAATCAATTTTTATGGTGGTATATAGATTTTCTAATATGCACATTTTATTACATGTCACAAAACTGACGATGCTTCTTATGTTGCTAATTTGTTCTTTAGAGAGATTGTAAGATTACATGGTATACCTAGAACAATTGTTTCAGATAAAGATGCTAAGTTTTTGAGTTTCTTTTGGAAGACCTTGTGGTCTAAGCTAGGAACTAAGTTATTATTTTCTAATACTTGTCATCTACAAACTCATGGTTAAACTGAAGCAGTTAATAGGACTTTATCCACATTATTGAGGGTTATTGTTAAAAACAAAATCAAAACTTAGGAAGAGTGTTTACCACACATTGAGTATGCTTATCGTACTGTTCATTCTGCTACTAAGTTTTCACCATTTGAAATTGTTTATGGTTTCAATCCTTTAACTTCATTGGATTTATCACCGTTACCATTATCTGAACGTACTAACTTAGATGGAAAGAAAAAGGCTGAATTTGTTAAGCAGATACATGAGAAAGCAAGACTCAATATTGAGTGAAAAATGGAGCAATATACAAAACAAGCTAACAATGGGCACAAGCAGATAATTTTTGAACTTGGAGATTGGGTAAAGTTGCACATGCTAAAAGGAAGGTTTTTGGCACAAAGGCATTTTAAGTTGCTTCTGAGAGGAGATGGAATTTTTCATGTCTTGGAGCGCATCAATGACAATGTATATAAATTGGATTTGCCAGGTGAGTACAATATTAGTGCTACTTTTAATGTTTCTATTTAAGTCCTTTTGATGCAGGTGATGATTTAAGGACAAATCCTTTTCAAGAGGGGGGAATGATGAGTACACGCCTAATATATGGAGTGCAAATCCTATTCAAGTCCCAATTAGGCCAGTTACAAGGGCTAGAGATAAAAGGTTCAAAGAAACTCTTAATGGCCTGATTCAAAACATTTGGACTAAGGTGAATTCGTGTAGACCCAAGGGAGATGAAAAACGCCATCAACAAGTTTGGATTACCAAGATTCAAGCATTGGAATAATTTAGGAGTTTTCTATATTCAGCATGCCATTTCAAGATTGAAGTTTCCCTTTTCAAGCTAGTTTTCCTTTTCTGCTAGTTTCCTTTTTTGTTAGTTTCCCTTTTTAAGACTAGTATCCCTTTTAAGTAGTTTCCTTAATCCAATTTAAGAAGTACCTAAATTGTAAGGCTTGTATGCTAATTTGAAAAGTTTCCTTTTTTTTAATTTGGTTAGTTTCCCATTTGGTTAGTTTCTTATTTGGTTAGTTTCCCTTTTGGTTAGTTTCCTATTTAATTAGTTTCCTAAAATGAAGTAGGCATGTAAGTGGGGTTAGGATATTAAATAGTTTCCTTTTCTTTTAATTTCCTGATTTTGTTTCCTTTTTTTAGTTTTGGGCTTTTTTTTAAAGGCTAATTATCTAGAATTTTTAGTTGCCTAATTTACAGACTTTCTTGTATTATAAATAGCTGTGACTCAATGAAATGACACACAATTTATATTTTTATTCATACTTTGTGAGAGCAAAATTCTCTTTGGTTCTTTTAGAACTTTTTGAACTTATCAAAATTTCTGTTGTGTTCACCTTCCAGTTATCAATCAATTGTTCCATAATTAATTGTGGCATCTTCCTTATATCAACATTCTTTCTTCACCATAAGCAATAGGTTGCAGTTTCACACAAACTTGTTTTTAAACGATCTTGGAGACATATTTGATTCAAGGGTTTCATCAATTTCTTGGCTAGCTGAATTCCATGTATCAAAGTTGAAGAAAAACTAGCCCCAATAAAGTTATCCTGCAAATAACTCGAACACTCAAAATCAACCCCAAGGTAGTCAAAACAACAACCAAAACTAGAAGAACAATAAGAGAAAGGGTAATTTCTAAAACCAACAGGGTCAAAGCAACAAGAAAGAGGGTAATGGCAAGTATAACAACAACAGGTAGATGCAACCTTTTGCCAAATGTGGAAAGAAGCACCCAGGTGACTGCCATCATGGGACAAACCAATGCTTTATTTATGGCCAGGAGGGCCACTTTTCCAAGAATTGCCCCACCCAATTCAATGCTCAAAGTCAACAAAAAGCCCTTAATGCTCGACTCTGCTCTATACAAGTTACCTTGGATAAACCACTTATAAATTAGGGAAGACTTAAAGGTCCACCTACCAATACTCGTATCCATGAAATGATGAAGGAACAAGTGGTAGTCGAAAACGCCAGTGTTGTCACAGGTCAGATCTCAATCCTTTCTTTTAATGCACATGCTTTTTTTTTTATACAGGTGCTACGCATTCATTTGTATCCTATTCTTTTGCTAAGTAATTAGGAAAACATCAGGAGCCTATAAGACAAGGGTTCCCTATGACAGTACCTTTTAGGGAAGTGATGATATCTACACATTTTTTGCGTACAGTTCCTTTGTGGATTTTTGAAAGAGAACTTTTTGTCAATCTTATTATAATCAATATGTGCGACTATGATATGATTCTCATGATGGATTTCTTGAGTAAGTATAATACTTTTATAAAGTGATAGAAACAAAAAGTGATTTTCCATCTAGAAGGTGAGAAAAGATTCGTCTATGTAAGTGAGTCAAGAAAGAAGCAAAACATGTACATATCAGCTATAAAGGCAAGAAAGTTATTAGTAAGTGGCTGTACAGGTTATTTGGAGAACATCGTAGACAAGAGTCAAGAAGAAAAGACAAAGATTAAAGATGTTACTATGGTTTGAGAATTTTCAAAGATATTTCTAGAAGACCTGCCAAGCTGACCTCCAGATAGAGAAATTGAATTTGAGATCAAGGTCACTCTAGGTACTGATCCAATTTCTAAGGCACAGTATAGAATGGCCCCAGTAGAATCAAAAAAGTTGCACTCCTAACTAAAGGAGCTTTTTGATAAGGGTTTCATTTGACCTAATCACTCACCATGAGGAGCACCAGTTTTATTTTTAAAAAAGAAGGATGGCCCCATGAGACTTTGCATTGACTATCGAGAACTAAACAAGGTGATGATCAAGAACAAGTATCCATTGCCTCAAATTGATGATTTGTTCGATCAGCTTAAGGGTGCATCTGTGTTTTCAAAGATAGATTTATGATCAGGATATCATCAGCTGAAGATAAAAGAATAAGACATTCCAAATATAGCCTTTAGATCGAGGTATGGTCACTATAAATTTGTAGTTATGCCTTTTGGTCTAACAAATGATCCTATGGCTTTTATGGACCTGATAAATCGGGTGTTCAAGGATTACCTCGATAAATTTTTCATAATGTTTACGGATGATATTCTTGCATATTCAAAGAGTTAGGAAGAGCATGTTGAACACTTAAGGATTGTGCTCGAGACCTTGAAGATACATAAGTCATACGCAAAGTTCTCGAAGTGTGAGTTCTAGCTCGATTATGTATCCTTCTTGGGACATGTCGTATCAAAGGAGGGAATAATGGTAGACCCTACTAAGGTTGAGGCTATTCTTAACTAGAAGCAACCTAAGAACGCAAGTGAGAAAAGAAGCTTATTGGGATTAGCTGGTTATTATCAGAAGTTTATAGAGGAATCCTTCAAGATAGCATCGCCCCTCACCAATCTAACTCGCAAGAGGAAGAAGTCTGAATAGATCGATATGTGGGAGAAAAGCTTCTAGGAATTAAAGAAAGGTTGATTACAGCTCTAGTTTTGGCAATTTCGAAAGGGTTTAAAAGATATATTATTTATAGTGATGCTTCTAAAAAGGCCCTAGGTATAATATTGATGTAGAATGATAGGGTGATTTCTTATTCTTCAAGATAGTTGAAAGATTACGAGAAGAATTACCCTACTCATGACCTCAAGTTTGTGACAATAGTTTTACGTTGAAGATTTGAAGACACTACTTATACGGAGTTCAATATAAGATCTACACCGACCATCAAAGTTTGAAGTACTTTTTTTCCCAGAAGGACCTTAACTTAAGGTAGTGGAGATGGTTAGAGTTGGTGAAGGATTATGATAGTGAAATCCTTTACCATCTAGGAAAGGCAAATCGGGTGACTGATGCTCTAAGCAGGAAGACTGTTGCAACATTGATGTCATTGCAAACGATGTCTTAGCCTTAAAAGAAAGAAATTATGGACTTCAATTTAGAACTTATATCAATATAGCTTTCAACATTGACTCTTGCTCCGTCACTGTCTAAAGATATTTGAAGAAAATAAGACAAAGATGCAAGCCTAGTTAGGATCAAGAAGGAAATTGAGGAAGGAAGATGCAAGGAGTTTTTGCTAATGATGGATCTCTAAATCTTATGAACCGCTTAGGCGTTCCCGATATTGATGGCTTAAGGGAAAGGATCTCAGTAGAAATCCATAATACTCCTTATTCAATCCATCTAGGTTCGACAAAGATGTATAATGATTTAAGGGACTACTTTTGGTGGTTTAGAATAAAGCATGATATTACTAAGTATGTAAGAAAATATTTGACTCGTCAGCAAGTCAAGGTTGAACTCCAAAGGCCTGGGGGCAATTTGCAATTAATTTAGATACTCGAGTGGAGGTGGGTGGAGATTGTAATAGATTTCATCATAAGTTTGCCAAGAACTATGAATGGGTATGATGCCATTTGGGTTTTTATTTATAGATTGAATATGATGGCACACTTCATCCCTATTAAGATGAGCTACTTTATGGAGCGATTAGTGGAGATGTATGCCAAAGAGATAGTGAGGCTTCATGGAATTCCAAGGTCTATCATCTCTGATCGTGACGATAAGTTCACTTCTAATTTTTGGAAAAGGGTGCATACCATGATGGGTACTGAGTTTCACTTTAGCATGGCTTTCACCCTTAGATTGATGGTCAAACGTAGAGAACAAATTTGATTTTACAGGATATGTGTCTATACCCTAGACTACAAGACAAGTTAGTATAAGATGTTACCATTAGCAGAATTTGCTTATAACAACAGCTATTAAGCGACAATTAGAATGGCACCTTATGAAGCTCTATATAGGTCAAAGTGTAGATCGTGTATATATTGGCATGAAGCTGGAGAAAAGAAGATGATAAAAAAGAAGATAATGAAAAGATAGATTTTGTTAACGAGATGTTTGAGATGGTAAAATTGATATGTAAAAGAATTGAAACCTCTTAGAGTTGATAGAAGAGCTATGTTGACAAAAGGAAAGGGCCCTTGGAATTCACTGTAGGCAATTTTTTGTTTCTAAAAGTTGCGCCAATGAAGGGATTCATAAGGTTCAGAAAGAAGGGCAAGCTAAGCCCAAGGTTCATTGGATCATATGAAATTGTAAAGCAAATTAGCATGGTAGCTTATCAGTTTAGTTTGCCATCGGAGATGTCATTTATCCAGGATGTGTTCCATGTCTCAATGCTCAAAAAGTATGTCCTAGACCCTATGCACATGATCAAACCACAAGTAATTGAGATAAGAGAAGACCTCAACTATGAAGAAAAACCGGTAGAGAATTTAGATCGACAAACTAAGACCTTGAGGAATAAAGAAATTCCTTCGTTCAAAGTTTTGTGGCGGAATCACCAGGTAGAAGAGGCTATGTGGAAATGAGAGGATGATATGAAGGCTAAGTATCCATAGTTGTTTTGAATTTCAAGGATGAAACTCTTATAAGGTAGGGAGAATTATAACACCCGTCGTTTTCTTCTACGAACACTTATGTTAATTTAATGTCGGAATGTGATATTTTAAGTGTTATTATTATTTATGTTAAGTAAATTAACTTTTTGTTTAGTAATGCCACAGGTGATGGCCACAAGGGATCAATGTACTCGAGATGTTCATGCCAAAAATAATGACAAACATAAAGTATTTATTATTTTTTTTAGAATTTCAACTTACTCTAAATTTCTAATCTTTATAATACTCTAGATTTATATATATGCCCTAGAGTTAAATTTTGACAATGACATAAATTTTATTGCATATTTTCTTATTTTCATAACATTTACGATGTTATGACAATTATATGTGTGACATTTTATTATGCGTTAAAAAAACTAAATAATATAAAATGTCTAAAAGAAGAATGAGTAAATTAATATTTTTGGGCTCAAAGGAGCAAACATTAATGTTGCATATAAATAATTATGTATTATAATTATATAATATATAATATAATATAATATAATGTAATATATATTATATTACATTATATTACATTATATTATATTATATTATATTATATTATATATACGGATATGTAAACTGCAATTTGCCCTAGGAAAAGTAAAAAAACAAAAAAGAAGAAGGATTACATGCTTTATCATACAAGATACTATGCTATCTTGGACATGTAGATTATAAAGAAAAAAGTAAGATAAGCCTAGAACCTTATCACATATTTACAGTGTTTAGGAAAAAAAAAAAGAAAAAGAGATAAAAATATGGAGAAACCTAATTACACTAGGACTAAGGTTTCCTATACTCATTTAATTTTTATATTTTTAAGCCACTAAAGCTATCACATTCCCTTAATTTCTAATTAAAGAAAATTATTTCCCTCACCTCCCTCAAATTCATGTCCATAGGCCTTCACCATCACTGAAAATTATCCAAGTCACCATCATCTCTCCACCCCCAAAGCCGTTATCTCATCATTCATCCTTCCTTCCTTTCCAACCTTTATTGAAGAAATTATTTTTTGGAGATTGTATGTGCAAGATTTCGTGGTTGTGGAAAGAAAACAAAAGAATTTAAAGTATGGTTTAAAAGTTTTCATGGTTCTAAATTTTTATAATTGATATGTATTGTTTTTGTGAAAAAATTTGTTAGAAAATTGTTCTTTTATGTTGTGAATGTGTACACATGTATGTTTTTATGAAAAATAAATTATTTTGTTTATTACTTTGATTATAACAATGTTATTTTATGATTAAAAGCATTTATGTTCATATGATGTCATAAAATTCCATGAAAATAATATTTTGTTATTATTTTTCTAGAGTTTATGTATGTGTTAAGTATATCACATAAAAATACCAAAAGCATATCATGTATGTTTGATTTTATAAAAATGTTTGAAAAAAACATGTTCATTGTTTAGCATGTCTAATGTTAATATTAACTCTGAATTCGAACATACATTTTGAATTATTTCAAATTTATTTAGAGCTAAATTTTGGATAGGTAATGATTTATGTTTCTATTATGTGTAGTAATTTTTACAAATTATTTTATGCATAAATGATTTAATCCATAATTTTAATAAGGACTGCTCATTGCACAAGCTTTGCTAGCAGATTTTATAGTATTAATTGTGTGATTTGTTTAAATTATCACATGAAATTTTTATGGCTAAAGAAAAATCTAAATATTACATATGTGTTAACTTTATTCTTGCAAATTTTTATGCTTTAATTGAATGTGCATTGAAAGATACAAAGTGATGAATTGTTGAAGGTCAATTAGTTTTTGTGACCGATAGATTTACTTGAATATTTTAAAAAATTAAAAAAGGTATTTTGGATTAATATTTTCAAGAGAATAAAATTTGAGTGATGTTTGTATATGTTAGCTATGTTATGGATGAAGTTTTACATTTTATTCATGCTTATAAGTTGAGATTAATTTCTCTAAGTCATTAAAGGTCAAGTTTTCTGTCTTTATATTTTTTGACTCTAAGTGCATGTTTATGAGCCAAAGATGTTTTGTTTCGTTAAGAAAGATTTATGATGATGTATTATAGTATTAAATGATAACATAAACATGAATATTACTTTCATATATTATGTGAATGATAGACATGAATAATCCAAAGGACGAGCACATCAAGAACCACTGCAACATCACTCAATTTGAGTTTAGTAAGCAAGCAAGTCAAGTAAGTACATTCTTACCTGCAACATGATAAAGTTTTCGAAAATGTTAAGCAATATTTTATAAGCAAATGTTGTGATTTAAGGTTCTTATTTCAAGACCATTTATGATGAATTTACCTAAGGATATTTTTATGTTTATGTTTTTTTATGGTTTATGACAAGTGTTTAAATAAAGCTTACATATATATATATATATATGTATGTATCACTTAACTAAGCATTACATACCTTATGTTTATGTTTATAATGTCTCATAAGGGTTAGACTTGTCGTGTTTAGTTTAGGACTAGCTATTCCACTCCTCTCATGAAGACGCGCTTACGATGTTAATGGTACAACGCTTGAGCATCTAAAGACAAAATGAACAACGTTTTAATACGAAAGTTTAAATGAAAGATATGCTATATATACAAACCCATGCCTTGTACACTATTATGTTTATGATTATGATCTTAAGTTATATTTTTATGAAAGTTCATATTTTATGTTGTGAGATAAGAAAGTATATTTACTTAGCTCATGCTTACTTAGTTTTTTATTATGTTGCATACAAAGGTAAAAAGTATAGGGAATAGGTAGAGGACAGCGATGGACGTGTGTGCAAGGAGTGCTAGATTGGAAGCAGAATCACACCATGAAAAGAGTTAATTACTTGGGAAATCATTTAAGTATTAATGTTATTTTCCATACTAATGTTGAATTAAGACAATTTTTCCTATGGATTTTTGAACATTTTAAGGCTGTTTAATATTTCCTTAATTGTGGTTTCTTGAAGACTATGCCATATTTCTTTATTTTGATATGATTAAACTATTTGGACATATAAGTATTTTTCTTAAAGGTTTTTAAACATTGTTTGAAGTTTTGTATGTCTATAATTTAATAAATGTTTGTATTTGTAAATTAACCATTTTTTAGGTTGTTGGTTATCCAAACACTGCAGGTGTTCTATTGGGCAAACCGAGAAGAGGAAAGCAAATCCTGTAAGTAGTTTTTAAAGATAAAATGCATGTTTTTTATGGGATATCTACTTAAGTGTAAGTGTTTTATTTGAATTGTTTGTCTTTAAATAATGATTTTAACGACAAAAGTAACAATTATTATGACGTCTATAAGAGGACATTATAGTTATGGGTTGAAAGACATGTCTTGTCTGCTTAAGGACCAATGGGAGATTGTTAGGATAGATGGCCTTAAAGCATGTGACGTTTTCTAAATGATATATTTATAAATGAATAGTTGAATTTTTCATTATATTTGTGTGCATATATGTTTTGAATACTTTATGAATATCATTATAATTTTAAAATTATCTATGTGATCTTAAATATTATATATAATTGTTATTTACAAGGAAAATCATTAAAATGGTCAATAATATATAATTAAATATTATAATAGATTATTCAATCAAAGTTTGGAATCTTTAACAGTGCTACTAGTGCAGGTCATTTCTATCAAGAATGAAACGTTCATATCTAAACCATTAATGTAGTGAGTCATTAAATAAGTGCACTATACATGATGAGTTTGTGTAAGTCTGGAACATGATGTAATATGAACGGCTAAATAATTTTTATTAGAATATAACAAGTTCTAATCACATAGACTAATGGTCATATATAAAATGATATTAATTTATGGAATTATATTTTTTGGTTTACTCAGTACAAACTCAAGGATCTAATCTTATCCCTTGTATTTTGGAGTCATAATAAAGTAAGTAGTAGAGAATGTTAATATTGCAAGATAGAATTCAATCTTTCTTTCACAAAAAGTAGATAAATAATTCTTTTGAGTATTAATTTAGGTCTTGAATAATACAAGCACTCAATTCATGATTAAGTTCATGAATTATTATTCATTAGGGAATCAATGGTTCTCAAGATTAGAGAAGTAATAAGAGAGGTTAACAGATTTTACTAAGCACTAATTATAAATTATTTATAAAGGATCAATTTATATGTAATGACTATATCAAATAAACAGCTCTAAAATATATGTAATTACATCAATAATTCAAGAGTGCAACTATAAGTTTTTAGCAAAATGACGTTGGAATTAGTAAGATAGTAATCTATTAATTGAAGAGTTTAATTAATTTATTTGTTTTATTGAAGCATAAAATTACGGGTCTATTAGTCCCCCACTATCCATGTAAACATTTTTTTAGTGCACGCAAACACTGTTTTGACAAGTTAAACTGTTAGTTTAATTAACTGCTTTAGAAATTTGAAATTGTAAATTAAATTGCACTTAAAATAAATTAATTATGAATTAACCTAAAATTATTAAATATTATTATAATTTAATAATAAAAAATTTTGGGAGACACATGTGGGTCCCATCCATTATGTGTAGCACATACTGATACAGAGAAGGGCTCCCTAAGACTTATTCACTAAGTTTCCTGCTTCTAGAGGCATCTACTTTGTTATAAATTTGATTTATTCAAGAATTGGAAATTCAAATTATGGAAACAAATTAGATTAGGTAACAAGTAATATAACTTCTCCTTCTAGATTGTGAATGGCACCACAAGCATAGAAAAATTCTCTTAATGTGGCACCACAATTTGATAAGGAAAAGGAAAACTTATTTTATTTTATTTTTCTTAATTAAATATATGATATTTATAATTAAAATAAAAGAAGGTTTTAGAATTAATTGTGTTTCTTATTCTTTATAAATCACGGCCTCCTCTATCCATTCCATGCACAATTCAGAGTTTGTGAGACTTCAAAAACTCTAACAAACAACCTATAATAGGACACTACTCTATAATAGAAAGAGAATGAGAGAGAAAGAGTTCTTCATAAGACACTACTCTAGAATCTCCAATTGAATAGCACTTTCCTTTCAAACGGAATTCGCTTAAAAAAATGAAATGTGATTTTTTTTCAATTTCAATTCCAATTTCAATGTAGATTTAGGCTTAGCAATGATTTTTTTTTTTTTTCAATTTCAATTTCAGTTTCAATTTATGCTTAGGCTTAGAAATGATTTTTTTTTTAATTTCAATTTCAGTTTCACTTTATATTTTAAGCTAAAGAATGATTTTTTTTTTTAATTTCAATTTCATTTTCAGCTTAGGTTTAAGCTTAGCAATGATTTTTTTCATTTTCAATTTCAGTTTCAATTTAGGTTTGTGTTATAATTTTTGGTGCAGAAAGGAATGGAATTTGATACGGAAGGAAGGTTATGTTTATGCTTTATGGTTTATGGAAATTAAAACTTGAGTAAAAAATTAAACTTGGTGAAGATTTTCTTTGTGTTGTTTTAATTTAGAGATTAAAACTAAATATACTTGCTCTGAGTTTATTTATTTCCTATGATTTTTCTTTTCTTTTCTTTTTGGCTAAGTGCTAAGTAATGAGGACTTGTTTAACGTTAAAATTTATTTTCTTTGAATTTATTTAGCAATTTGTCATTGTTTTTACTTATGAATTTGTAATCTTTATCTTGGTTTGATGGTTGATTTTATTGTGATGTTTTTACTTAGTAATTAGTAATAGTATATCTTGGTTTGATGGTTGATTTGATTGTGTGGCATGTGGTATTGTGGTTATATACTTTTATATATGGTTTAATTTTTAGATGTCTTCATCCAAATAACGAGAAGAAAAATTCACTATCCAAAATGATTCCCAAAATGAAACTACTGAAATTGAAATTAAAGAAAGAAAGGGGAAAAAAGGTGGTAAAAAAAGGAAGGTTAACGAAGTTTAGAAACATTTTATTAAGGATCCAAAGACTATCAATACCAACAAACCTAGGGCTAAGTGCAAGGATTGTAGTCCAGATTACGCTTGTAATACAAGAAAGAATGGAACATCGTCGAAGAGAAGTCACATGAATTCTTGCCTTTTGAATCCAAAAAACCAAAACAAGCAGAAGACTATCTGTTTTACAAAAAGAAATGGATGTACCAATGATGATGAGGATACGACAAGTACTATAGGATTAAGAGCATGGTCCAAAAAGGGGTACAAGCAAGTCGTTGCTATGTACATTATGTTGGACAAGTTACTTTTTTGACATGTGAAAGCTAAAGGAGTTAAGTACCATTCGGAATACTTAAACCCTAGAGTATTTGATATCTCAAGGATAATAGTTGCTAGGGATGTTTATCAAAGGTTTTTGGACAATAAAAAAAAAGATGAAGAAAGTTTTGGCGAAGCAACAATTGTGTTTGACTACCGATACTTAGGGAAGCAGTGATTGTGTTTCTTTTTTATACTTTGAAGTAAACTTTGTTGGTTTATGAAAATTGAAAACAATAACATATTCTCAAATAAATATATATCATTCTCAAAAATTTTTAATGATTTCAACCGAAAGTGCAATGACAAATTATAAATGTGAATTGCCATTATTGTTTTTTTTTTTTAGCGTCATTCCAAAAAGAACCAAAACAATACACAATACATTGTACTATTTTAGCAATTCTTTAACCCAAAAAAATATAAAATATGGTAAATTGATAGTATGCTTCTTGTATACCGTTGATTACCAAAGCTGAAAACCGAGCAGAACATGTCACAACCCACCTTTTTGGGCCGTGATAAACCTTTTCTTACTTACATATAGGAAAAAATTTACGAAATTTTTTTTCTTTTTTTTTTCCAGATACAGATACTAATACCTTTGGAAACACAAATATACACATATATTTACTTAAGTCACTTGTTCGTACAACACTGGTTTTAACAACTTTAAAAACACATATATATATATAAATACATATATATACTTGTACTTACGTAAACAACCGTTCTCATATAATACCATTCTCTAAACCATACATTTCAAAATAATATAAAATATGTTACAGTAGAAATATAACAGCAACGGATTTCATACCCAATCTGAACACCAATCATCCCTCCGCCAGCTCATCAATAAAATTATTCTAACCTTCTCGTCGGAATATCTACAGCATGAAATACTTAATGAGCTTACGCCCAATAAGTCCCATATAACCCACATGTACATTCTATAAAATGCATGATCTAATTATGCTTTCTTATAAACCTTCTTTATCATTATCATTTCTTATCTTTAACTAGGGCCCAAGTGTTCATACCATTGCGCATTTAGGTCTACGTAACACCGTGACCATACTGTATCCTTAAACTCCTCTTGAGTCAGGAGTCGATACGACACTTTTCTTAATTTCTGGTGATATAATTACCAGTCCATTTATTGTGGTTATTATACCATGCATAAAGTTATAAGCACATGTTATACACAAAACATAAATACTCTTATACAATATATACACAGATACATACTTCTATACTCACAGGTATACATTAATATACACATCGGTATACAATATAGTATATACACAGGTATTTACTTAGTATACTCACAGATATACACCAACATACTTATAGATACTCATGTCATAGCATACACATAGGTATACACCTTGATATACACACAGGTATACATATACACATATCACATTTTATACCTACAATTTCATATTGTAAGTGGGATGGGTACTTACTTGATTCTGTGTACTACGCAAATCAACCTCGATTTTCTCTTTCCTAGACTTCTAGGATCCTGTTGGCCAATTTCAAAGCCATTAGCCAAATTCACTATGTTTCAATACAAAGTGATCGTTAATTAATAAATTAAGTTGCATAACTGTATATAATTTCGAAAACCACTGGTTTTCTTATTTCTATTTAACTCTACCCTATCGTCTCTAACGAAGGGCAAAAATCTTTCTAATCATTCCTTTTTCCCATTTGGAACATTTCGGAGCGGTTCAGGTTATTTGGGCAAAAATAATGATTTTGCCCTCCGTGGGCCTACTAACCTACTCAAGTTCGATTTCGTTATTTTAACAAAAATAGTCACATACTAATTTTAAAATATGACCCTAGTGGGTCGGATCTTCTTATTTCCCATCTATGCCCCATTTTCGTAAAACTTTGCAATTCAGTCCCTAAATTAAAAATTTTGACAATTTTGCCCCCGGGGTTAAATTTATCTCTTTAAACCAAAATTTTCTATTTTTCAAAAGGAACATTTTTACTCAAAGTACCATACCCTAAATCATTTTGCAAAAGGACGTTTTTGCCCTTTAAAATTTTTTCCCAATTTTACCAAATTCTTGAAAAATTAAAATCTCATAAACGGTTGAGATTTTCGATGAATTACTTATGAAACCTAACAGTTTCGTCGAGATCTACAACTTTTGTATTTTAACTTTTCAAAATTCTTGCTGTACAGGGGTTTTTTGGGCAATTTTTAATTCTATCGAGAAGAAACATTTTCTTACAATTTAGTCCTTAGGATATTTTTGTAAAAATCTATTTTAAAACTACATATCTACCCTTGCAAGGTAGTTTTAACTCTTGTTTAAACCATTTTCCATGCCTAACCATCATTTTTGAAAAACTAGCACTAAAAATACAAAAATAGTACTTTTTACATAAACTACCAGTTTCAACATTTAAACCTTAATTTTCACAATATCAACATGCCATAATTCATATTTCTATGAGATTTAACCAAAAACTTGCTCAAGAACCCATATACTTTTAAAGGAATAAAAATCAAAACAAAAATCACAAATTTTTAAAACTTTAAAATTCAAAACTTACCCCAAATAACACTTTATGCTTTTAGCCTTCCAAGACTCCTTTGAATCTCCTTTCTAGACACCATTTCCATGCAAAAATACTATGAATTAACTTCCTTTCTTTTACCCAAGAAAATCCCTTGAAAACTTGAAAAAAGTTTAGGTTTTTACCTTAAAACATGTTGAAATTCCTTGAGCTTAGCTTGTTGAACTTTCTTGGGTTATTTTTGCAAAGATTTGGGTTGAAAAAATTTTTGAGAAGGTCCAACAATGGCTGCCGTGGGTGAAGGGAAGAAGAAAATGGAATTTTTGTTGGCTAAAATCACATTTAATGCATGCTTATCCTGATGGGTGACTCACAAGGTAATCAAGTGGGTTACCTAATGTGGCATAAGGTGATTGGGCCACCTCTCATGACATGTGGTCCAATGAAACTCTAATGGGTGTCCACTTTGTGGGGCCTAAACTTTACACTGTGTAATTTTTCATCACACAGTATTTTTCTTACACTGCCATGGTTAAATCAATGCAAATTCATATCCTTAAACTATATAAACTATTTTACTTACCTTTGGTTTACTTTTGGAGGCCAAACGTAACATTTTTCATATCTATGTTTTCACTTAGCAATATATTTGTACTGCGTCGGCCTCCTTTTTATACTGGGTTGGGTTTCAGTAGACTCTATGTCTTATTTGTATTCTAAGTACCCATTCGTTTGTATCATAATTTTACAATTAATTGTGACATAAAATTTATTTTATGGATATTATATACAAATTTTTAAGTAATTAAACTCATAAAATATGTATTTAAAATATTCAACATTGCATCACATTCGCACTGAAATTTTCAGTTAATACCGCTTATTTATACATTATCACAATTTTACAAAAATTATAATTTTTAAGGGTAAATTTATTAATTAAACCTAATTAAAATATTAGATTTTATTAATTAATTTCCCTAGTCATTACAGAACAGACTAAGGAAAACCGAATAGCAATGGTTGGTTAACCAACCGAATACTTTGGTAAGCGGTGCGGTTTCAGTTTTTCATTTTCAAAAACCGAAGGTTTCGATTTGGTAACTAAACTGACAAAAACCAATAGTTTTTAACTGACAAGCAGTTCTAATCTCAGGTCTTGCTTGGACTCCAAGCTCAACTTCTTGCTCTCTATCAACCACCCCAACATCATTCGCCTGTTCCACGTCTTTTGGGTTCTCCTCTCTTCACTTTTGTTGTTGGGAATTGGGAATTTTTTTTTTTTTTTATAGCTTATCAATTTCTTTGTGAGAAATTAAGTTGGATATCCTTTTTAATAAATTGTTTAAAATAAATGTCCATATTTTTTTAAATTAAATAAATAGCCGTTTATCAATGCTAAAGTGCATTATGTGATAAATTTTGAGTTCATCAGTACTAAACTTGAAAAACTTGAATTTATCATGAATAAACTCAACTAAAAAGCTCGAAATAAACGACAATATTTAAAATTTATAAAAGTTATAATTATTTATTTTAAAACTATTTTTAAAAAGACCATTTATCTCAATTTTTTTTCTTTTACTTTAATTTCCCAATTCCTTGTATGAGCAGTTTAATCAAGGCATAATTAGCTTTGCAATTTTTGTTACTGATATGTAATTATTGTTGGCATACTCGAACGAACTGATAAATTAACATGGTATTATAAAATTAACCTTTACTACACTGTACATGATTTTATAATTAGTGGTCATATCATGTTTTGCATTGTGATTGCAAAAAACTTTTGTCATGTGAGGATTATATTCTGATCCCGAAATTGGCTTGTTTTCCTTTGTAGAGTTTACTTTATCCAGCCTCATTTGATTGAAGTTCCAAACTTTCTGGGAAGAATTGCTAGATTACTTTAGATAAAAGTGAACTGGAAAATCAGATTATGTAAGAAAGCAGAGATGGGGTGGGAGGGAATGGTAAACTTTTGGTTGTGGCAAATCATTTCAGAATTGTTTGCGTTAAAGAAAAGAATCAGAACGGAAGATGGCAACATTTTGCTCTTTGTAGCTTAGAATATACTACAGCTTAAATCCATACTGATTATGTTCTCCAATTCATTACTATTACCAAGAGGCTAATTGTTGTCGTCAAACGCGGGATAAAGATAGCATTTTCCTAGTTTTGGAATTTTGTTCTGGCGCAAATCTCGCTTCCTACATTCATCGGCGTGAGAGACTTCAAGAACAAATTGCGAGAAGATTTATGCAACAACTTGGTAGTTTCTTTGCTTGCTTTTTAGTAGCTTTATTATTGCCACTCCTGTTTCTTTAGTCAAACCTCCCTATTGCAGGGCCATGGTTGGAAATATTGCACTCTCACCACATCATTCACGGGGACTTGAAACCAGAGCTAATGAAGATGTTTTTATGGCCAAATGATTAATTGTCTTACTCTACTCTTGGTTTTGAACCTAAGACAACTTTAGCCAATTTTATAGTAAGCAACTGTATGAACCTCAGTCTTTAGAACGTGAAGTTTATAATTTACACCTGTTTCCAACCTAAGGCAGCGACGCTTTCTTGGATTACAGTCTTTTTTTTTTTTTTTTTTTTTTAACTTAGGATGAGTGGATTTAAACTCTACACCTTGTGATGGAGTGAGTTGTGGATTTCCCACTAGGCTAAGCTCGCAACACCTTTCTTAGATTATTGTTCTGATGATAAATTAGTTATATTAGAGAATTCATTAAAATTAGTAATGCAGTTGCTATATTGTTTGATCAGAACATATTATTATCTGGCCCAGAGGAGGATCCGGTGCTAAAAATAGCTGATTTTGGTCTCTCAAGGTAAATTCTAGTGGAAGAAAATGGTGGTGCAATCTCTTCTGTTCTTTATTTTTCTTTTCCAAAATTTTTTCTGAACTGCAAGCAAGAAAGGAATGGCAATGTGATTCTTCTATTTTGTAATCCTTTTCTCCTTCAATAGAAGTGTGAATCCGGGTGAGTATGCTGAGACAGTCTGTGGATCCCCATTATATATGGCTCCTGAAGTTACTAGGATTCCCAAAAATATGATGAAAAAGTAAGAACTTTGCTAAATTTTGTCTCTCTTTCTCCCTTTATAAATAGGGTTGAACTAAGAGGTAGATCTTGTTCATAGGTTGACATGTGGAGTGTTGGTGCAATTCTTTTTGAGCTTCTCAATGGGTACCCTTTCCCTGGTAGAAATAATGTTCAGGTACTAGCCCGTCCCTTTTTTTTTTTTTTTTTTTTTCCTTTTGACCTTTTCAGAAGGCAAAGACCCATTTGGGATTTTTGTGCTCCTGATAAAAGCACTACTTTTACCTAAAGCAAAAGTAGAAGGAGAAGCAAAATCCAGAAGCTAGGAAATCCTGCTTCTTAAACTAGACTGGCTTTTATGCAAAGTGCTTTTTTACTTTTGTATTTACTAAACACCATGATTGCATGGAATTTTGTGCAAAAATGCTTTTAAGGGTACCAAAAGCAATCCCAAACTAAGCCAACGCGTTTGCCCTTCAGATGTTTGAGTTCGATTAAGCAGTGAAGTTTTTTGCTATATTCAGGTACTGAAGAATATAAAGTCTTGTACACATCTTCCATTTTCTCAAGTAATCCTTCCTGGACTAAATCCTGATTGGGTTGATATGTGTTTAAAACTGCTAGCTCTGAATCCAGGTTTACTGAACCTGACTTTATGGATTTCGTTTATTCTGCCGGCAGTCCCCCTTAGAGAGAATGTTACAGTTTGTTTTACTCTTGCGTTATATGTGCACTGATTCCTTACAGATCTTTCTACTGTTGCAGTAAACCGCCTGTCCTTTGATGACTTTTATTGGCATGAGTTATTGAGATGAAAAGGAATGGGAATATAAAGCAATTCTTAGCAGTAAAAGTTGCAACAGTAAAGCACTCCATGTTTTCTCTGCTCCTCTATGGACAAGAAGCTCGGGGTCCTTGAGGCATTTGAATCTTCTGTAAAGTGTATTTGGACATTGTGCAAGGTAGAATTATCCGTAATTCTGTATATCAAGGAAGTACGTAAAAGTTGGTTTATCGCAACTTGTTCCAGATCTAGAAGATGAACCTGTAATTCTGTTGAGTTGAAAAGGAGATTTGATTAAAAAAATTCTGTACGGTTGATCAAAAAGGTCTGTTTTTCCTCTGATTTAATGACTATCATGTTCTTATATTTTCATATTGCACTTCAAGACAAGAAAGTCATCAGTATTGTGTTGGAATTAAAATAGAAAACACAGCGAAAGGAACAGATCGTTGATAAACAAAATTTTCTAAAAACTTTGTTCATCGAGAATAGATATATAATTTTAATTAATAATAGAAAGCTTTAGGAATTTTACAAACATTTTGAAGACTATCACGGTATTCTAGCTTTCCTTTTTTACACCACGATCTTCCAATCCAGGCCTCCACACCAATGAAAAGACGAGTGGGCGTCAAACTGCAAGAATGAATTTTCCTTACACTTTTTTAAATCTGGTATGTACTCAACACATGAGATAGCAGACTCTTTTTTTTTTAAGAAAAGAACTCTCAGTTTTCTCGTAGAGTATTTTGCAAAAGTTACGTGAATAATAAAAAAAAAACTATTAAGATAACTGTTATCTCTCCCTATTTATATCTGAGCAATTATTTATTTTTCAATTGACTTTTTAATATGAAAATAATCACCATATCATACATATGAGAAAATGATATATTTTACAGGGTTGTAACCTTTTAACTTTCCTTTTCTTCTTTTTTTTTTCTCCTGAATTAGACATGAATCGTTTATATATATAATATATATATATGAAGGAAAACGTTTACGTGAAACGTAAAGCGTTTCCTTTTTTTTTTTTTACATATATATATTAATATATTATAAAATCTTATATATATATATAAAAACGTAAACAAATGTTTACGTATTCTATATATATATATTAATATATAATCAAATCTAATATATATATATATATATTAACATTCAAAAATAAATCTTATTTATTTAAAAATAGATTTTAAATATAATCAATTAATTAATTAACTAATGCTCAGTAAAATGTGACAATATTTATCACATTACATTATGTGTCACAGAGAACATTTTTCTGTGTCACATTAATATTTCAAGTGTGAAATAATTAATTCAAAATTCAATAATTCTAAACTGAATATGTAATTTATTCTATGCATAAATCCAATATAGTGTTATAGAAGTGGCATTATGGACCTATGGACCTATAACCCAAGCTCCAATAAATTTGACAATTAATCAAACTCTTTAATTTATGTGTCAAATTTATTAGTTTCAATGTTACTCCACTAAAAACCTGAAACTGAACTCTTGAGGTTATAGTAAAATTACTCAAAGAAAATTAGCGAGTAGTCCATTGATATAATCATCACATATAAGTCAGTCCTCCACAAATAGTTCATAATAAGAGCTAGGTTTAATTTTCGTTTACATCTCTTATTATATCTTTATCCTTGAGTACCAATAATTCTCTAATGAACAGTTAATTTATAATCTTATTATGAACGAGTGCTCTATTGTTCAAACCTTGAATCATCACTCAAGAGAACTATTTTTCTAACTTCCATGAGGAAGGATTGGATTCCATATCTGTATAATATTATTCCCAGCCACTTATTACATTATGTTTCTAATATGCTAAGTTATGATCTATGCTAAAACAAATCTTACCAAGCAAATCAAAAAACATAATGTCATAAACAAGAGTCTAATAAATACTCATGATTAAGACTGTCAAATATATGATCATCATAGTGATAAATTTGAATACTCTATTTGTAACAGATGATTATTAGATATTCATAATTTATCTGGTCCAGTGCTATATAATCTCATTATATAAAGTACCTCCAATCTAATGTCTCTACATTAATAGTCCGGATAGTGACTATTTCATTCAAAAAGAGATTGGACCATACTTGTAATATTTAATTAAAGATCCCAAACTTTAATTAATTATTACGAACTATTTAGATTATTTTCTATAAATTTTATCCCTAAGCATATAACACTTATATGCTAAATTTATAGTCACATAAATAATCATGGAATTTTCTTAATGTTTATAAATGTATTCATAACACATATATCAACCAAAATAATAACAAATGTCAATTTATTTATTTATTGTCAAAAAGTATAATGTTACAACTTTTAGGGCACCAAACCCAACAATCTCTCACTTGCCCTAAAGCAGGTGAGACATGTCTCTAAGACCTAAGCCTTCCAAGTGTGCCCCGAAGCTCTTTGCAGGTAACGTCTTGGTGAAAGGGTCAGCAAGGTTGTATTCCGACGCTATCTTCACAACTTCCACATCGCCTCAATGTACTATTTCTCTGATCAAATGATATTTTCTCTCTATGTGCTTTCCTCTTTTGTGGCGTCTAGGTTCTCTTGAATTTGCCACTGCGCCACTATTATCACAATACAGTGTGAGTGGTTTATCCATGTCTGGAACTACTCCCTGATCATTTAAGAACTTACGGAGCCAAACAGCTTCTTTAGCTACTTCACAAGCAGCCAAATATTCAACTTCCATAGTCGAATCAGCAATACAAGATTGTTTGATGCTTCTCCAAACTATGGCTCCACCACCAAAAGTAAACACTGATCTAGACGTAGATTTACGTGTGTCTTTGTTTGATTGAAAATCAGAATTAGTGTAGCCAATGGGAATCAAAATCTCACCGGAATATACCAACATATAGTTTCTCGTTCTCCTGAGATACTTAAGAATATGTTTAACCGCTATCCAATGATCATATCTTGGGTTGGATTGATATCGACTGACTATACCCACTACATAGCAAATGTCTGGTCTTGTACACAACATGGCATACATTAGACTTCCCACTGCAGATGCATAGGGTACTAGTCTCATGTTTTCTTCCTCTTGAGGTGTCTTAGGACACTGCTCTTTTGAAAGATAAACTCCATGACGTGTAGGTAAATTACCTTTCTTGGAGTTTTGCATCGAAAATCTGATTAGCACCTTATCGATATATGATGCCTAAGACAGCGCCAACAGTTTGTTCTTACGATCTCTTATCAGGTGGATTCCAAGAACATAACTTGCCTCTCCTAAATCTTTCATTTGGAATTGGTTGGCGAGCCATTTCTTTACATTAGATAATACGCCTACATCATTCCCAATGAGTAGGATATCATCTACATAAAGAACTAAGAAGACTACCTTCTTATCTTTGATGTATTTGTATACACAAGGTTCATCAATGTTTTGATCGAAACCATAAGATTTGATCGCCTCATCAAATCTCAAGTTCCATGATCTTGAAGCTTGTTTGAGTCCATTGATGGACCTCTGCAACTTGCAAACTTTTTGCTCTTGACCTTTGACTATAAACCCTTCTGGTTGCACCATATAGATGCTTTCCACAAGATAGCCATTCAAAAAGGCAGTCTTGACATCCATTTGCCATATCTCATAATCAAGACAAGCAGCAATGGATAAAAGAATCTGAATGGATTTAAGCATAGCTACAGGCGAGAAAGTTTCTTCATAGTCAACTCCCTCCTTTTAGGTATAACCCTTTGCCACAAGCCTAGCTTTGAAAGTCTCAACTTTGCCATCCACTCCTCTTTTCTTCTTGTAGATCC
>CAMOHE010041930.1:0-18803 GCA_946598075.1 Artocarpus hirsutus
CCCCCCCCCCCCCCCCCCCCCCCGCACCCCCAGCCCCCTAGCCCCTCCACAGCAAGCCCCCCACCCCTATCACCCCTACCCCCCTCGCCTCTCGCCCCCTCGCCCCTCACCCCTCGCTCCTTGGCCCCTTGCCCTCACCCACGGCCCCACCTCGACCCTAATCCAAGACATGTGTATTATGCAAAATTATGTATTTGAAAATGTAAATTTGTGAATATGTGTAGCTCTATGAAATTGTGTAATTGAAGTTGTAAGTTTGTGAATATGTGTACTATGTTAGGATATGTAAATATGTGTAATATGTGATATTATGTAAATATGTGTAATTTGTGAAATTATATATGTAATTGAAATTGTAAATTTATGACTATGTGTAACAAGTGAAATTGTATGAATATGTGGAATTGTGTAGCTGAAA
The DNA here is from genome assembly GCA_946598075.1 of Artocarpus hirsutus. Classification (NCBI taxonomy): domain Eukaryota; kingdom Viridiplantae; phylum Streptophyta; class Magnoliopsida; order Rosales; family Moraceae; genus Artocarpus; species Artocarpus hirsutus. The sequence goes on from CAMOHE010041930.1 coordinate 419, forward strand.
TTGTGAAATTGTGAATATGTCAAGATTCGATTACGTGAAATTATGTCAATATATAAAATTGTAAATATGTGAAGATGAAAAGTATTTGTGCAATTTGTGGTGAATATGTCAATATGTGTAATATGTAAAATTGTGTAATTAAAATTGTAAATTCTATGAATATTTGTAATATGTGAGGTTATGTAAATATGTGTAACATGTGAAATTATGTGAATATGTGCAATTTGTGAAATTATATATGCAATTGAAATTGTAATTTTGTGAATATGTATAATATGTGAAATTATATGAATATGTGAAATTGTGTAAAAATGTATGAAGTGGAATATGTGAATATGTGTAGTTTGTGATTTAATATTAGTATGTGTGTGTTAGTTTTTGAATACATTGCATAGGTACAATGTCTTTGAATACATTGCATAGGTACAATGTCTCACAGGATCGATAATGACCGGTACGAGGAGGAGTATGAAGACTACACTCCATTTTCATCACAATATAGCAAGGGAAATCAACGCAGTAAGTTACGAAGGCAAACCGAATTTGATCCGAAAGTAGACTTTGAGCAAAAGGGCTACATTAATGAAAAAAATTCATCAGAAGAGAAAGAAAGGTTTAAGAATTGAACTGACTTTTGATTCAAAAGGCCAACCGGAAGGCACACCTAGCCATGAATTAAGTAGTTGGATCAAAGTCCTCAGTCGAGAGCACGTTCCAATATGGACAAAAGATTGGAGGTCTAAGGATTTAGATAATGTAAAAGATGTGATTTGGAGAGAGATATACAAAGCTTTCATAGTCGAGGATTGGTATAGGAAAAGGGCTTTGAAGGTTTGTGGCGAATTAGCAAAGGAGTTCAGATCTGACCTTTACGTTACCTTTGTATAGCCATACCTTTCCATTCCAGAGGAGGATGTAAATGTATATAAACGGCCTCCTATAATAGTACACTACTACCCCTCCATAAACGATGATGATTGGGAAGCTTTCGTGAGGTATCAACGTTCTATCGAATTCCAACTACTACCATCAAATGCAAGAAAAATAAGAGCAAAAAATAAATACTGCTCTATGGTTGGCCGAGTCGGATATAGAGAGCTCAAGCAATCCTTGGTACGTTACTATTTTACTCAAGTTACATATATCAATTATTCTATCATTACTATGTTACTAACATAGCGTAACACAGTTTGTAAAAACCAACGTGTTACCAACACGGGAGGAGTTGTGGGTAAGATCACATCAAGGTCCCGATGGCTAGTTTAAAAATCCAAAAGTAGTAGAAATTGAGAACTTGATTGTAAGTTTACTAAACACGAACAATTAATTTGTAATTTAATACGGGTGGATGAAGGGTTGCTTGAATAACATGATTGTGTTGTTGTTTTACAGGATGAATACATAACGCAACAAAGTCAAGGGAGCTTCCAATCAGTTGGTAATGATGATATTTTGACGAGGGCACTAGGGGAACTGGAACATTTAGGATGTATTCGTGGTCAATTGAAGTATGTGAAGTAGTCTCAATACTTTGACCTCCAATCAGGTACTTCAAAATTGAATTCCCAAATGTTGAATATACAGATGGAGTTTGCAGAACTACAGGGTCTTGTGATCGAGCTCATTTCCCAAGGACGTGCCAAGTCGACGGATGACAGCATCTTACAATGCAACAGCTTCAAAGCTAGTTGTAACCCTCCCAATAATGTAGCAAAAGCTCCAGAAGCTCTAAAAGTCCAATTGTTACCTCCTCGTCAAGAGCCCAAACAATGTAGGCTCTTCGTTGATGATAAGGTTAATGGTGGGTGTGCACTTATTACGCTTGGGAAGATGTGGATGGAGAGTCTTTCAACTAATACAGTTCATGGACGGCTATTGGGGGAAGAGAACGTGCATGTTAGTATCACTACCATCAGATTTAGAATAGCTGAATTGCCTGTTCCAATACTTGAAGCAACAACTATGGGTGAAGCAGTAAGAAGCTTCGTCGCATGGTCGAAGAGGTTAGTTGAAGTCATCACATTAACGAAGACGAGTCGAGCACCTAGCCATGTTCCACAAGATCTAAGCGGCAAGAAATGCCAAAAAAAGAAAAGCTCTACAAAAGTAAGAGAATTACAACCTGAGGTAGAACAAGAACAAGAACAAACCGTTACTAATGAGCAACTACTTGCATTTAATTTCACTTCAGTACCTCCAAAATTTATGCAGTTGGCTCTATAGGCATATTTTTTCATGCGCGATGGGTCGACTATTCGGAACCCCACATCGATAAATGTCACTAGCAATGAATTGTCTATCTATGTGGAGTATCAAGACGTTTACTACTTCATCAACTTTGATAAAATCGAGGCAAACTGTATCCTGGTATACCTTAAGTAATAACTCCAGCCTTATTTCATATTTCTAAAATATAGGTAGAGTTGTAAGGTTTTTTAAAATAATTGACTGAATTATTTTTTATTGTAGTTTTTTGACAGAATACTGTGAACTTCAAGGCATGGCGCAAAATTTTGGCTTCATATCTCCGGCCATTGTTTCAAGTGCTGCAAGAGACCTATAGAGTGATCGTAGAGAGTGCGTCACATCACTCCTCCACCTATTAGCTCAAGCACTGAGGGGGAAATTATTCTTCTTGCCATACAATGTTAGAGAACATTGGATGTTGAGACTTATTTCGCCATAGGAGGACCAACTATGTTGGTTTGATCCCCTCGAACACCCACCACGTGAGGATTTCATATCAGTCATGAGATTGTAAGTATTAATGTTCTTTTATAAAATTAACTATTTATAGTCCCACATAATTGTATCATCTATTAATTTATTATTTAAACATGACACATTGTTAGGGTGCTTAACGATTGGAAGCTTGAAGCAAAAAGTGGTGTCACAAACCGACCGAACAGAACGCTATATTCCAAACGTAAGTGTCCAAGACAACAAGGAAACCTAGAATGTGGTTTTTTTATTCTACGTTTCATGTGGGATATAATTACAAGTGGTATACAACCGTTAGGAAAAAAAGATTTTTATATACATACGGATATACATGAAGTTAGATTAGAGTGGGTACAATTTGTAAATAGGTATGTACTCTTTAGATAGGTATACATCATAGTAGATTAACAAATTGCTCAAAATAGCTCAAATGTAAATGATCTTGTAAATACCTTGTAATTTTTAATATACATCAATTATTGTATGCAATTAGGGCCTTGATGTAATGGATAACACACGGGACTGGCCATCTCGTGAGAAATAAAATTTTTTGGCGATTTTTTTTTGAAAAATACCAATTTTTCACGACGGTTTATTCAAAAACCATCGTGGAACCCTAGGGTTTCCATGATGATTTATCCAAAAACCGTCATGGAACTTTACTGGTTTCACGACGGTTTTTGAATAAACTGTTGTGGAAACCCTAAAGTTCCATGATGGTTTCCTCAAAAACTAGAAAATCACTCTATACATCCCCTTCCCACACCAATTCTTCTATTACACGATGGTAAAAAACTATCGTGAAAACTCCATGTTGTACCACAATAGAAGTTTTCACGATGGTTTTTTGACCGTCGTGAAATTTTTCCATGACGGTTATATACCGTTGTGGAATCCGCATTATGTAGTAGTGAATCAACTCTATGTGTTTTGTAATTAATTAGTTAATAAATAATCAAAACCATAAAAAAAATAATGTTGTGTGATTTTATTTTGAGTCTTAAAATGTTTGTAAATATGTTTTGAGTTTGTAAATATGTTTTATTATATTTCAAGTAATTTTTAAAAATATTTTTGAGTCCTAAATAGTATATCCGTTATGGTTTGTTAATTTTTGAAGTTTTTATTTATTTTTAGTAATTTTTTTGTTTTTTGTTGTAAAATAGATATTTTTAATTATTATAAAAATTATATTTGCAAATACTTAAATTAGTTTGTTTATTTTGTTTTAGAGTTAAAATCTGTAAGATAAACAGAGAAAAATGACGTGAAAATATGCAAAAACAGACTTCAAATGCATCAAGAATCAAAAAAAGAAAATAAAAATAAAGAAGCGCCAAGCGACGACCTCAGAACCGCTGGATCGAAACTGCCTAGTGCGCCCAACCACTTACGTGTCCCCCCTCCCCCGTAGAATCTGTTGCCTTAAGTCCCACGTGTGCCTACCATCCTGACTGCTAGATTAGCTTACCTTAATTTCAACCTACAGTCTGCAGCGTGCCATTCTAGTGCCTGAATCTCAGCCTTTCTACGAGTGTAAGTTTACACATCCAAAGGCTCAGATTGAGTCCCTATTACTCTCTACTGCTCTACGTAGCATTGAATTACACAGTAAAATCTAGATACTAAACAAGGCAAAAAGTGTGAAAGAAAAGAAAAAAAGTAAAAAATATCAAATCAGTTCTAAATGATCTAATTAATGTGGGGTGGCAAAAATAATTCTAAGAAATCTTAAAATTGCCATCCTACTCATTTTGAGCCTAAAAATAACTAAATAAAGTATTAAAAATGATAAAAATAAATAAAAAATGTAAAAAATCTTGTAAATAGTAATTCTTCTTCACCTATAAATACCCCCTCCCCTTCATGGTTTGTGTTCTTCACTCTTTCTCCTCATGATAAATTTCTTTCCTTTTTTAATAATGTAGTTCTAAGTTTAGTTTTTGTTTTTCTTAGTTGCTAGTTTTTTGTTTTTGTAAAATACTCCTAGTTTCTATGTTATAAAATAGTTATGCTTAATAAAATTATGTGCATTTTTACTTTCAATATATCTTTCTAAATTTCCTTTTTACTAAGGGGTAAGGGGGGATTTTGGCAAAATAAAGGTAAATATTATTTTTTTATTTTTCAATGTTTTTCAAGTTGTTGTAATTTTAAAATCATTTTTTGAAAACTTATAATTTTCATGTTAACTTAGCTAAAACTCTTGCAAAATTAAGTTTTGATTTTTTGTAGACATAGGCTGGCACGAGAAATGTTGGGAAATACTTTGATTTTTCGTAGATAGGGAATGGCACGGTATATGCTTAACTATAAATTTTGTTGGTAATTTTAGTTTGTTAATTTTCAAATCATGCATATTTGTTAAAAATGAGTTTTTAATGCATTATAGACATGAATTAGCACAATAAATCTTTAGTAACTCTTGATTTATTATAGATAAAAGATTGCATATTGTATACTTAAACTATTTTAATAAATAATTTTAAAAAAATTAAAACATATTTAAGTCAATTACTTGAATAGAATCTTTAATTGTCACTGTCATTAAAATTGTTGTTTCTACTAAGTTAATTTACACATTATTAAAGTTCCATTTACCATTCTAATTTAAGTCACATTTCTTGTTGTTGAAGTTCCAAGAATCACCAAAAAAAAAATCTAAAAGTAAAAAAGTAAAAAAAATGTGTAAATATGGTAAATAACTTGTAGATAATTAACTCTAATCCTCAAATTTTTAAGCTTAAACTAATACAAATGATATATTGGACTTTTGCAATATCTTTTCCTAGTAGGATCAACCTCGGATTCACTGAGTATTATTTCTTAGACATTCTTATACTTGAAGTAATTTCAGACTTACACTTTTAGACCCGAATAGGCATTCCAATTGGATACAAGCAAGATTGTCACTTTGAGGAGTCTACCCAATATGAGAAGCACTTGAATATGTTTGACGATGATTCTCTAAAGTTTGATGATTCTTCAAGTGAGAAAGAGACTGAAGACTTGGTTTGTGAAGAAGAATCACAAAAAGAAGTCTATGAGCCTTATCTAATTGTGTCCACACCGGTAATAGAAGATCACAATTTTGAGGATCCATTGTGGCCAAGACTTCCTCCGTCGACATTAGCACTGTTCCTTCAAGCCCACCAAGTGCATCCTTTGAAGTTGAATCTTTTGGTGCCACATGCGACACACTTCCACATCTTGCCAAGCTTGAGGGCATTAATTTAAGTTTGGGGGAGCAAACACTTTGTGATAGCATGTTGGGTTTTTAGCTTAATTTTTTTTGCTTTTTTTCATTGATTATCATGATTTTCTTTCCATTACTCTTGTTTAATAGTTCTTGTTTAGTTCTTTTAGTTGTTTAGTGCTTTTTGATGGTGTTTTGATTTCTTGTTTGAATAAAGTGTGATTTTGAAAAATTGGATAACTAGAATTTGATTTTGATGTTAGCCACAAATTGTTCTCTAGGTCTTTTTGAAATAATTTATTGAGATCTCTATATGCTTAACTTGCATCATTGATCTCCATTCTTGACTCTCTACACATGAGTACCATGAATCACAATCACTCAGAATTTTGAACTTTAGATTTTGAACTTTTTGGATATATTTAAGTGCATAAGATAAATTTTTACATCTGATAAACTCTAGAACCCATTTTAGTGAAATCGAAGCAAAATCCTCGATTATATGTCATTGGATAGATAATCGAGGCATTTTGTTGGACTATTTGAGCCTTTGAAGCGAAATGATGAATACTTAACCGCTAGTTTCCCTTGTTGATTTGTCCGTTACCTACATAAGCTTAACCATGTCATTTCATGAGTTCCCTTTCACTCACCCTATCACTCATAGACATGTTTGTATCTTTACTTGAATTTGAAGATTGATTGTTGAGAGCAAGCATGGAAGGTGATGTGATTTGGTATGTGTGGTTTGGTCATATTCACGAAGTTATTTTAGCATTTCTTTGATATTTTCTTATTTGCTTTTCTTTGTTTCATTTATTTTTTCCCCCTCATAATTTGAATATATAAAACAAAATAAATTTGTGGGAATTTTATTTCAAAATAAAAAAAGAAAAAAAAAAGAAAAAAATGATGAGAGAAAAAATGAAATAAAAAAAGAAAAAAATCAGAATAAATTCTTAGTAATTTTATGTTTTAAGCTTTTGCAAATGCTTGTGCGTCCTGTTTTTGTGGGAATGATCGATGGCAGCGTAATGATCAAAGTGGGAGTCGCTATGCGAGTTTTCATTCATTCATGTAAGGTTTAAGGTGCATTACATGTCTAAGTTGATCTATGCTGAAAATTTTCTTTTTTCAGCTACCCATTGCCCTAACCTCTTATTATAACCTTAAAAGTCCTTGATCTTTGATGACAGCTAATCTATATTACTGTAGAGTGAATGGAACAATGGGATCATGGTAGTTCTAAATTTCATTATCTAGAAATTTTTCATCGTTTGCATAATCACATAAGTTTATTTAGTGTTTAATTGTAGAGTGAGAATGATTTAGCACACACTTATACTTAGAGAGTCTTAAATTAGGTGAAATTGATATTTAACATTGAATTCTAGACAATCTCAAAACTTATATTTCTTTTGAGCTTTGAAGTATTTTGTGGCTTTTAAGAGGTTTAGCTAATTATCGAATGGCTATAAAACTCACACTTAGTTTTCTTTTGTTTCATTGTTGGTTTTGTTTTCATTGTGTTTGTTGTATTTTGCTTGAGGAAAAACAAATATTTAAGTTTGGAGGTGTTTAATGAATGAGTATTTTAATCATAAATTAAATATTTCTTAAGCTTAAATATTGTGAAAATGCTCAAGCATTTTTGATATTTTGATGTTTTGGTGTTATTTTGTAGGAAATTAATAAAATTGGGTTTAATAGAAAAATGACATCAATATTGGAGTTAAAACATAATTTTTATGTGCAATCAAGCCCACCTGCTTGCATGCGAAACCATGGCCACCCAACAGGGCGTATCAGAAGGCCACCCACATAGGCCTAGACACATTACCTATGCAAGCTGATAACACAAGGGCTGCTAGCCAGATCGAGTGCACAGTCGCACATGCTGTGCATGCCTAGACAGAATGGGCCACATGCCAGCGTAGCCCCTAACATGGCTCGTACACCGACATAGGCCTGCGTGTGGCCACGTTCCTTAAGGCGTGCCTAGTGTGCCCTACCGCCCCTTCTGGTGCTTATTTTCATTCCAACATTCAATTTTTGCCCAAACTTCTATCCGATGGCTAAAATTGATGCTGAAATGATACCTAACCACCTTAAAACCCTAGAGCTAATATTTTTGAGGATGTAGCCTCAAATTTTTCAAGGAGGCACACATTTTCAAGGTGATTTGGAGCTCATTTCAAGGAAGAACATGATGAAAAAAAAAGAAAAAATATATATTTCTTTTGTTTCTTGTTTAGGATTTCTATTTCTTGTTTTAGATTTAGGTTTTACTTTCAAAAAATCATCTAAGGAGAAAGCATTTAGAGTTCAAGAAATCGACAAGGAGAATAAGAAGAAGAGTTTGTAGCTTGCGACAACTCCAAATAGGCTTTTCATTCTTATTCCCTTCTTTTCATCTTTGTGATTTGTAAATGATAAACCCTTGATATTGGTTTGTTTAATTTCAATTATGGAGTAGTTATTTTTCTAGAGCTTTGATTTTGCCTTATTATGAAATATTGATCTATTTTTTAGTGCATTTTTATGGTTTATTTGTGTTGTTCCATGTACTCTTAATGCTTCCAATTTATTTAGCCAATAAATTAGATGAATTAGTATGTAGTTTTTGGCACTCGAGAGAGGGAAATTCTTGGGAAACACAACTTAGGCTACTATAAGAACAAGAGATTTATAATTTCTCTGTTGTCATTAGGAGAACTAGAGCTTAATGATTGCTAATTATTTGATTCTAGATAGAGATACTAGAATTAGGTCTTTGAGCATATTATCCAATTTAACACTCGAGAAAGCTAATTGGGTTAATTCAAAGGTTCTCGACTAATTAATCATGAGATTCACATAATAATAAAATCAACACAGACTAATTAGGGCGCAATTGATACTCTAGTATTTTTAGTTATTTGTTTTCATTGTTTTATTTTATTTATTAGTTATTTTTATTTGTTTCTTTATTCATTTTTTTATTTGATTATCTAAAAAATCTTAGAGCCAATCAATTTTGGTAATTAACACAAATTAAATACAATTCTTGTAGGATTGACAATCAAACTCCGGATCACTTTATTACTTGCAATCGTGTACGCTTGCATGCATTCAACGATATTACATAAGATAAAATGATAGGTCCTAAACTATTGCTAAATCCAATGTAGTGCTTTTATGGTTTTTAACAATGTTTTTAAAATGTTGTTTAATATGCTTCATAAATGTCGGCTAATGTGCTTGCTAGTATGTTAATTATTGTTATATTGGATATTAGACAATAGTTTTTAGCAGCCCTAATGATGTGTGGTTTTAATGACAATTTTTAGAAATGCCACTGTTTAGTGTTTGGTAGCAAAAAAAAAAAAGTCTTGTTTTTCCCGATTCTTCCAATGGGTATAGCCTAGCTCATGTATTTGTTCAAAATGCTAAAATTTGACAAAATTAGTAACGAGAGATATTTCTACTTTTTTTATTTTGTGATGATAAACCAATAAAAATTATACATTGCACTAAATTAAATACATATTGTTTGGGTAACTTTCTAACTTTCCAAATAAATCCAAGAATTTAAATTATAGGATTTTCAAAGACTCTAAGAAATAAATACAATTTTTTCAATGCAATATGATTTTTCTCTCTAGAATTCTTTAAATGACCAAAGTTAAAAGTCCTTTTTTATCCCACCAAGTCCTCTATTTATAGACATTGGAGCAATTTGATTTCTTTTTCCTTGTGAACCGTCAGACGTCGCTTTTTCTTTCCATTCTGTCTGATCTGCTTTTGGATATGGTAGTCCTTTTAAGTTAGTTTGAAGCTTCCATCAATTTTCTCTAATTTTGAGTAGGTTCCTCAAGTCCCTTGTTTGTCCTTGCTTTTACTTCTGAAACATTGTCATTCATTTTTAGTCTTAACTGTTGGACATATATGCCCTAAGGAGTAAAAATGTAATATGTTTTTAGAGACATTTTTATCAATAAAGAATTTATTTATTATTTATATACTAAATCTTGTCCTCTTTACATTCATATTTGTTGAATGTATGATAAGTAAACAATAGTCTAAGACTGTTTGTCTAAACATTTTAAGAATTTGGCATATGATGGACAGATTATGTGAAAGACATGATTCTTAAGGTGACAGCCTAAATCATAAGATCCACAATCAAGGGAATAAAGTTGGGCACTTTATTTATATAAAGATTGTTATATTGGCTATATCCTTAATGGGAGATGGTTTGTCTTGACCATCGGTGGTGGACTTTACAAATAGAAACATTAGCACATTGTTATAGGTGACAGTGTGTTGGATCGGGATATAAAGTGAATTGATTTGGATTAATAATTTTGTCTTAGCAAATCAATTCACTTTCGACAATCATTTGCATTGTATCTTAATCTTGAGATGAATATTGGGCTCGTTGTCTTGACTTGTGACTTTTGATGTACCAAAGGGTGACATCCACATTTTAATAGTGGTATGCATGCCGGTATGTTGGAGGCATGACTCTTGATAGCGTAGACCTGTTATTCATAGATATAGAATCCATAACTCTTCTTTAGGAGTCATGATATCCTCTTATATGTATTATTCTGTAATTGGAAAACTAGAGCGCTCAACCATTTGGATGCATAGGTGTAACCGAATGGTATACTGTCTTTGGATGGTAAGTTTTCCAATGGTGAAATAATGGAACGTAAGATAAAAATAATCAAGAAGGTGAGGTAGAACTTGTCCTTAAGTCGATTATAGATAATCCTATAGGGATACGATATATTATGATATGTCATGAAGACTTAGCTACATGGGCTTCTAATTCTAAATAGTTCGAGAGTGCAACTCCAAGCTTTTAGTGGAGTAGCGTTGAAGTTGATAATTATGAAATGTATATCTGGGATATTGGGTTTCATAATTATTGGGAGCTTGAACTATATAGGTCCATCAGGTCCCCTTTACTAGCTCATAAAAATCCTGTAATGATACGGTGTGCTTTTCCAATAATTGGTGACTTGTGTCAAATAATCAGATTAGTTGAAATTCGATAAAATTAGATAATTCATGTTTGTTTATCGGTTAAATTAATTTTGTAATAAAATTAATTCAAGATAAACTTGTTGAATTATCGGGATTAGATAATTTATGTCTGTTTATCGGTTGGATTAATTTTGAATAAATTAAATCAAGATAAACTTGTTGAATTATCAAGAATATTTATTTTCCTAGAGATTATCTAGATATGACTATTTTAATCAGATAACTTATCTATTAGGTTATTTGAATTAAAACTGAGAATCTATCCGAAGAATCTCAGGTGGGAAATAAAAATTTGTAGGGAACTTTTTATCGCAAGTTTGACAAGTTGATCTTTAAGTTTGGCCTGCCGATTGAGGAGGTTTAGCAAGCAGGCCGATTTGCTAGTTCGACCTAGATCATGCGTTTTCACGCAGATTTTATCATATATTAATTATGATTTGATTCTGATTCAAATTTTTGAGGCCTTATCTGATAAAGACTGACTCTTGGGCCTAACTTCTATAAAAGGGGAGTGAGTATTATTATTATTTAGATCAATTAAGAAATCTAGAGTGAGACTCTGCTAGTGTGACTCTACAATTCCCTAGAAAGCTGTTGTTCACAAACCATGAATTATAGCTTTAGGTATTTGTCAATTAGTTAGAATGAGAGCCACTTGGGGAAAAGCTAAACGACGTGAGCCCACACTCACTCCGATCGATGATAGAGAATAGCAAAGAAGGCCAGTTAGTTGAGGTCCTTCTAGAATGTTATTTCTCTTCATTGATTGCGGTAGCTTTTCGACATATACAAGGTTAGTAAAATCTGGTTAATTTATATATATAGTGTGTCAAACTTGTGTTTTAGAAAATACTTTAATATAATTTTAAAATTCCGTTGCATACTATTTTTCCAACATTAATGACATCATTTCTTTGGAGCTTTCCTGCATCTCCAACTTCTTTATTGAAACGGTACCATTTCATCACCAATTTCTTTCATTCCCCACATTAGCCCCCATTTTTCTCTTTAAATTTGGGCATGTTTTAGCTTTATTCTTTGCTTTCCCAAATTTAAAAAGAACAACATTGTTCATCTTGTTTCCTTTTTCCATTTATTACCACAGGTATCTTCTTTTGCGTTAGTCTATCCCTAATTATTTGTTCTTTAATCATAATTCTCTTCTTTCTTTTTACTTATGGATTTCTCAAACCACCAATCTTCTATCACCTTTGAAGAGATTTTCTTTAAATTAAAGACTTAAGGGGATATTTTCCTCCCCAATTTCCCTGCTAATGCAACTGTTTATACCGGCAAAAACATGTCCAAAAGATAGAGTTTTCGCCCCCGACTAGTTGCATCTTGTTTCATCCCTTTTACATCCTGATCATAGAATTTCTTGTTCTTTCTCACTTCTCACCTTTTTAGTTTTCTCATAGTAGTTTCTGCATTCTTTACTTTGCCACCTATTTCATTGGTCATAAAAATATTCCACTAGCTATAAAGGACATTTTTTCTTATTATGATCTTATTGAGACTCATAGGGATTTCTCTTAATTACATCCTTCTATTACTGGTTCGCACCTCTCCCAAGATGTCCCACTTATCAAAAACGAGAATTGAAAAAAATTTCCCTTTCTGATTAAGGGGAATTAGCGCTCTAATTTATCCCTTCTTCCATCTATTCAATTTAATGTCCTCTTGATGATCTTTAGAAGAATCACACCATCCTTTTCCTTTGTAAGGATAAACTTAAATCTCGTGTCAAAACCATTCTTTAGAAATATGTCACCGTCTTTCTCCTTCAATGCTTGCTAATTAAAACTCTAGTATATACTAGCATCTCTCCAAACTTTCCTCATTTGGTGTTGCGCTTTATATATTTGGCCCAATATTCACACAAGGAAATTGGCTCTTGTCAAAACAATTTATCCACTGACTCGACGTCTTCTAATTACACTCTTTTCCCTCTTACCTTACTTCCAATAATTAAATATTTTCCTACTAACCTAGTACCAACATTTGTTCCATCCTCTTGCCCTATCGATCCCTTACCAATTATTGCTTCCAACATCAAAATGTCTAATCCATCTACTACTTCGTCTATTTCAGGTTCATAGAGAAATTTTGGATGGCTTTGATAGGCCTTTTACTTTTCAAGGCAAAAAACCTCACCCCAGCAAATGGCCTTTTCTAAATCAAATTATTGTGCACTATTTTTAGTGACCTTGATATTTGGTGCCTGTGATTTCTCAAATCTAACGATTAACTTATGATTGTTGAAGATTCATGGCTTAACCCTAAAGTCCTAGATCAACCATAACAAATTCTAAATATTTTAGATTTAGAAATTTGTCTATGCCTTTCATCTCAGTCTTATACTTGTACTTGAGTGCATTCTATATCTCCACCGGTGATTGCATTGAGTTGTAGAGATTATAGAAACTATCCAAAAATATATTAAGAAAGTATTAAGATCACAGACGCCGGCTCATCACTTCATCATCTCCACTATTCTTCCTTACAACCCTCACTTCATCAAAATCATCTTCTTTTGATTCTAGAAGAGGCTCTAACTTAGGATTGAGAATATAGGTGATCTTAAGGATGGTAAAAAGGAAAAACAATTTTCTTTTCCAACGAGTGAAATTGGTTTCATCAAAGTGATCAAGTTGGACATTTGGAATGAGGAAAGAGGCTATATTCTTCTTAACCTTCATTTTAGAAATTTAAAACCTTTAAGATTGTTAGATAATTTATAGGCAAAAAATAAATGAATGTTAAAAAATATCTAGGATATAAGAACGGGTTTAAGGTGTATAGGAATAATTTCATTAAAGGTCTTGTTTGCTCCCACTATTGAGTTTTAATGTCAAATTACCCCAAAATATAATATAACTCTAAATATAATATCTAGCAATAATATTGTGTTTCAAAACAAAATATAAAACCTGAAAATTTTTGGAGATTTGATAAAAGGCAAGGGTGCTATTTCATGAACAGACGCAACTATTGTAATTCATATAACTTTTCAAGTAAAGGCATCATTTTATGAAACAATGTAACTATTAAGAATTGTAATAGACATATTGATTTGTATGAAAGCATACAATCGGATAATATGGTTCGAAACAATTCAAAATCACTATAAAATATCAATATTTTTGAGCCGGTATCACGGTGCCAGCTTTCCATCATTACAGTGCCAAGAACATTACATTGTAGGTTTGTGGTGTTGTCTAATCAACGCTGTAGAGCTAGCACCTAGCGAATTGAGTGCGTAGGCGCTTGGCTCTGGGTTCTTTGACCCAAAATATTTAGAATATCACCTTTCTCTAAATCAAATTATTGTGCCCTATTTTTAGTGACCATATATCTGGTGCCTATGATTTCTCAGATCCAACGATTAACCAATGCTTGCTCAAGATTTACGCCTTAGCCCTAAAGTCTGATATCTATTATAATAAATTTTAAGTATTTTAGAATTAGAAATTTATCTGTAACTTTTTTTTTTAGTCTTATACTTGTACTTAAGTGCATTCCATATCCCCACTGGTGATTGCATTAAGTTATAGAGATCATAAAGTCTATCCAAAAGCGTATTAAGAATGTGACCCCTAGTACATCACTTTATCATCTTCACTCTTCACCTTACAACCTTCACTTCATTGGAATCATCTTTTTTCGGTTCTAGAAAAGGCTCCAACTTGGGATCAAGAACATAGGTGATCTTAAGTATGGTAAAAAGGAAAAACAATTTTCCTTTCCAATGAGTGAAATTGGTTCCATCGAACCGATCAAGTTGGACATTTGGAGTGAGGAAAGAGGCCATATTCTTCTCAACCTCCATTGTGAAATTTAAAACCTTTAAGATTGTTGGAGAATTTATAGGCACAAAGAAATAAATGTTAAGAAAATATAGGAAAGAAGAACGGGTTTGATGTGTATAGGAATAGTTTCATTAAAGATTTTTTTTACTCCCATGACTAAGTTTGTTAACGAGTTTTAGTGTCAAATTACCCTCAATGTACAATAAAAACCGAATATAACATCTAGTAATAATCTTTGTTTCAAAACAAGATATGAAATGTGAAAATTTCTAGAGAATTAATAACAGACAGGGGTATCATTCCATGAATGGACACAACCACTGTAATTTATGTAACATTTCATGTAAAGGTATCATTTTATGAAACAAGACAACTATTACAAATTAATAGACATATTGATTTGTATGAAAGCATATAACCATATAATACAATGGTTCAAAACAATTCAAAATCACACAATACATAATATCAGTGTTTTCAATTTGACGTCACAGTGCCAACTTTTTGTCATTGCAGTGCTAAGAACATTGCACTACAGATTTGTAGTGTTGTTGAACCAACGCTACAGAATTAGCACCTGGCCAACTCTATAACCCAAAATATTTAAAATATGGCCTTTTTTTGAATTGAATTGTTGTGTCCTATTTTTAGTGACCTTCATATTTAGTGCCCATGATTTCTCAAATCTAACGGTTAACCTATGCTTGCTCAAGATTCATGCCTTAACCTCCAAGTCCAAGATCAACCATAACAAATTCTAAATATTTTAGAATTAGAAATTTGTCTGTACCTTTGATTTTGGTCCTATACTTGTACTTGAGTGCATTCCATATCTCTACAGGCAAATGCATTGAGTTGTAGAGATCATAGAGCTTATCCAAAAGTATATTAAGAATGTGAACCCGATATATCACTTCATCATCTTCACTCTTCTTCCTTCCAACCTTCACTTCATCAGAATCATCTTTTTTCAGTTCCAGAAAAGGCTTCAACTTGGGATCAAGAACATAGGTGATCTTATGACGGTATAAAGGAAAAACAATTTTCCTTTCCAAGAGTGAAATTGGTTCCATTAAGCCAATCGAGTTGGACATTTGGAATGAGGAAAGAGGCCATATGCTTCTCAATCTCTGTTGTAGAAATTTAAAACCTTAGAAAAGAAATGAATGTTAAGAAAATCTAGAAAATAAGAATGGGCCATTTGAGGCATATCAGAATAGTTTTGTTAAAGGTTTTGTTTGCTCCCGCTATTAAGTTTATTAATGAGTTTTATTGTCAAATTACCCCCAAGATTTAACAAACCCTAAATATAATATCTAGTAATAATATTGTGTTTTAGAACAAGATAAGAAACCTGAAAATTTCTAGAGATTTAATAAAAGACAAGGGTATCATTTAATGAACGGACACAACCATTGTAATTCATATAACCTTTCATGTAAATATATCATTTTATGAAACAATGCAACTATTACAAAATTGTAATAGACATATTGATTTGTATGAAAGGATACAACCAAATAATAAGGTTTGAAACAATTCAAAATCACACGATAGATAACATCAGTACTTCTGAGACGGCGTCATGGTGCCAGCTTTCTATCATTACGGTGCCAAGAACACTGCATTGTAGATTTGCAGTGTTGTTGAACCGGCGTCACGGAGCTAGCATATGGCCAACCCAATGCCTAGGCGCTCGACGCTGGGTTCTTTAACCTAAAATATTTAGAGTATGGCCTTTTTCTAAATCAAATTATTATGCCATGTTTTTAGTGACCTTGAATCTGGTGCCCGTGATTTCTCAAATCTTATAGTTAACCAATGCTTGCTCAAGATTCATGCCTTAACCCTAAAGTCTGAGATCAACCATAAAAATTCTAAATTTTTTAGAACTATAAATTTGTCTGTACCTTTCTTTTCGGTCTTATACTTGTACTTGAATGCATTCTATATCTCCATCGGTAATTGCATTGAGTTGTAGAGATCATAGAGCCTATCTAAAAGTGTATTAAAAATTGACATCACGTCATCATCTTCACTCTTCTTCCTTACAACCATCATGTAATTAGAGTCATCTCTTTTTGGTTCCAGAAGAGGCTCCAACTTGGGATCAAGAACATAGGCAATCTTAAGAAAGGTAAAAAGGAAAAACAATTTTCCTTTCTAACAAGTGAAATTGGTTCCATCGAACCAATTGAGTTGACATTTGAAATCAAGAAAGAGGCCCATATTCTTCTCAATCTCATCCATTGTAGAAAATTAAAACCTTTAAGATTGTTGAAGAATTTATAGACAGAAAAAAGAAATGAATGTTAAGAAAATCTAGAAAATAAGAACAGGCTGTTTGAGGTGTATAAGAATAGTTTCGTTAAAAGTTTTGTTTGGTCCCGCTACTAAGTTTGCTAACGAGTTTTAATGTCAAATTACTTTAAGATATAACAAACTCTGAATATAATATTTTACAATAATATTGTGTTTTAGAACAAAATATAAAACCTAAAAATTTCTAGAGATTTAATAAAAGATAAGGGTACCATTTCACAAACGGACACAACCATTATAATTCATACATCTTTTTACGTAAAGGTATTATTTTATGAAAAATGCAACTATTGCAAATTGTAATAGTCATATTGATTTGTATGAAAACATACACCTAGATAATACGGTTCAAAACAATTCAAAATCACACATTACATAATATTAGTATTTTTGAATTAGCATCACGGTACCGGCTTTCTATTATTATAGCACCATTCACAGTGTTGTTGAACCAACGCCGTGGAGCTAACACTTGGCTAACCCAACGCCTAGGCGCTTGGCGCTGGGTTCTCTAACTTGAAAGTGCATTTTACACTAATCCAGCTCTACAGTCTCAATTTCTAGCACCACGGTACAACACTTTGGCTCCAAAACACCAAAACGATTTGTATTTTCATATTTACTTGTGAATCTTTGACCTCAGACTTTTGAAATACATATTACAATCTCTCTCACGTAATCTACGTGATAAAAATATTTACGTTCTTCAACGGCGATGCCATCAAACACCAAAATGGAAAGTGTTTTTGATTCGTCACATCAAATAGAGTATAGAGGTTTTTCTTTTGTCGTTGATATATATTTTTTTTTAAGTAAAATTTGGCAGAATAAAATTAGCTAGTGGCCAAAGGACTCGAACTACTATCTTTCCGACAAGTTTCATAACGTCATTTACATTCAAATTCCATAAAATGGTACTGCCCACATACAATGTGTACTGTTAATTCTAACAAAACGTCTCTCTTTTTGAAACAAAATGGAGTATCCATACTAATTCTTCCAAACAGCATAAAACTAAGTGGACAATCTGCATCTATTCCCTATAATAAAGAATATTTGATTGCTGAGTAACGGTTCCATGAATCTCATGCTCAAGGGTTCGATACGTAGCTACGCATCTTGATTCTTTTGTTATTCTGGTTAGATTTGATTCCTAGAAATATCAACTTCAAGAAACAGAACAAATTATTATGAACAATTTAACTAGAAATTTTATGATCTTGTGCATAAAAATTCTGCACAACTTGTCCGTAAAGCAAAGTGTCAAATAATACCGCACACTTTCATTGATACTGTGGGATGG